>CAHIKZ030000135.1:367500-432500 GCA_903632075.3 Acanthosepion pharaonis
TGCCACTAAGTATATATATATATATATATCAATGCAACTAATACATATATATATATATATATATATATCAATGCAACTAATATATATATATATCAATGCAAATAATATATATATATATCAATGCAACTAATATATATATATATATCAATGCAACTAATATATATATATATATATATATATATATATATATATATCAATACAAATAACTAATATATATATATATATATATATATATATATATATATATATATATATATATTCATGAACCCTCGATTAATGCGTTTCCGATGTCTACGCTGATTTTTAATACTAAAATTCGATTAGTTTATGAATAATGTTCGAAGTAATTCTGCAAAACATTCTCCAGTTTAATCATAATCATTAAAAATTGATTTTTTTAATAGCTACCTATTAATTAAAGATTTTATACAATTTAAAATGGGTAAATATTTTGTTTGACTATTTTGTTTATATTAGACTATTGCGTTTTCAGTTAGTACCTATATTTGATGTACCGATTAGCCTCACTAATCAAGGGATTCTGTATATATATATATATATATATATATATATATATATATATGAGAGAGAGAAAGAAAGCGAGAGAGGGAGAGAGAGAACTAAAAGTTAAACTAAAAGGAAGTTGATTCAAATTAATAAACAAAGGTGCAACATTTAATTTTACTTTTGAATGAATAACCAATGAATGAATTTTGCATTTGTTTTAAATTAATGGCTATGTGGGAAGAACGGTGCTATGAATTATCTCTTTAAAAAGACGTTTTATCAGAAACCGCTGTGTATAGGTTACTTTTTTTTTCATTATATGCTTCCCTAAGTTTATGGGGATTTTCTAAGTTTAGCTTAGACGTAGCACAAGGTTGACAGTATGGAGTAAATCTGTGAAGATGGAACTCACTATTCAGTCGTAGGTGATCTATAGCGACAAGCTTCCTCACCATTACACAGTGACTGGGATCATAATGAATGTTTACTTCTTGCACTGATTGGTCTTCTCGTAATACATTACGCTGGCGAGAGGGATCAGATTACTTTACTCGGTCGTCTGACAAATTGAATAAAACACCGAGAGAAGAACTTACGATTCATGCACATTGAAGGTATTGCCCAGAATTTTGGGTCAGTAACAAAGCAACGTAAGATTGAAAGGATGTGAGTGTCCCGGAAATGTCGTATTCCACTACGCAGGCTCGTGGGTTATTCCACTAATTTAAATCAGTTAGCTACACGAAAAAAATGAAAAGAAATTCATGCAGCATTCCGAAGCTGTGACGATAGCTGAATGGCAATGCAAATGAGGCAGTCAGTTTTGGAATACATACCTTAAAAGATTCACTACCTATTTGAGAGCTTGCAACAGATGTGAAAAATACTCCACAACTGTCACTCAGATAGATAGATAGATAGATAGATCGATAGATAGAAGCAGAGTGACGTAGTTTGATAAAGAACGAATTATTATTTTAGAAATAATAGACAGATAGAAGGATAGTTAGACAGTATCAGACTGATATATATATATATATATATATATATATATATATATATATATATATATATATATATATATATTGACTCTCCTGTCGAATTCGACGTATGAGAGTCAAGCAGATCAGTTCCTAGGAAACCAACAGCCCGACAACAGCACATGAGATTTGATTATAGTGGTGAAGGTTTCGTGCAGGACCATCCACACTTTTGAAGGGCTGAATACAGAGACCTAGTGCACTATGTGCCACAAGGTGAAAGATACATATATATATATATATATATATATATATATATATATATATATATTGAGGGAGAGACAAAATTAGATAAATGAGGATTTATATATATATATATATATATATATATATATATATATATATATAGAGAGAGAGAGAGAGAGTTAGATAGATAGATAGATAGATAGATAGATAGACAGACAGACAGATAGATAGATAGATTGAAAGTCAATAAATGTCAACCGAATGAACTATTGAAAGTAATACAAAGAAAGTACAATAATGATAGTAAAAAGAACTTTCACTGTAGTAGTAAAAAGAAGAAAAACTAAAGAAAAAAGCAAGCAACGAAGAAAAAAATGCTAAATAGAAAAGAGGAAGGAAAGAAAGCACAAAGAAGAGACAGTAAGAAAGTGTAATCATCGTTTGAAAAAAAAAAAAAAAGAAAAAACGAACTAGAAATAATAAATCAGTAATCCGAAGAACAAAATATTGAATGCGAAACGAGAAAAAGAGAAAAAAATACTGCCATAGTGGCTCCATCGTCAAATAAATAAATAAATATTAAACAAATAAAAAGAAAAAAAAGGAAAGAAAGAAAGAAATCGATTAATAAACCATTCAGCGAAGTAAACTCTTTCAAATGAAGAAACAGGTAGAAAGATACACAGCCTGAATCAATAATAACAGACGACAAACATATGAAGGTCAATGTAGTCCGCCATAAAATATAACTTTAGTTTAATTAGGGAAGCAAGCGTCGAAAGAAGAAACTAGTTCTTTCTCCCTCTACACACACACACACACACGTATGTGTACGTAGTGTGTGTGTGTAATTACGTACGTGCGACATTACCCTTAATAGATGTTCAGATTAAGTGTTCGTTTATTTATAAGTAATCTATATCAATCACTCGATGCAATATTTATACTGGCGAAGCTTAACCTATTAAGCGAAAACATGTCTTTCCGCCTACATCCGGGTACTGACTCTGAGGAGAGTACGTCAGCCGCACCAAACGTTCAGATGCGCCAACTATTCTAAAGATAGAAGTCGCATGATGAATGTTTCATGACGTACTGCACTTGGAATTCAATTGCCGTTTCGTTTTACCCTGTCAGATCATATTATACCAGTCAATATTTTCACAATAAAATTGATATGAACCAGCCGAACCTGGGAAACTTTTCAAGATATATTTCCATTGAATATAAGTTTATATAGTATATAAAGTATGTGATCTGTTGTTATTAAGAAATTAATTAAGCTATCCTGGAGTTACGATACCATTTCCACATCTTATTATCCAAGTTAATGTCTTCACAATTAAATTAGTATTAAGCAAATGATGCTGGGAAAAATTGAGACAGCTTACATTAAATATTAATACAAGTTTGTACTGGACATAAAATGGGGGACTCGATTTTCAATTGGTATTAATTAACAAATCTACCCTTAAATTAGAGCAGTATTTTAAATTTTTATCACGCAAGTCCAAGTTTTCACAATAAAATGGCAATTAAAATGCTGACGTTGAGAATAATTTTCCAGATATATTTATCTTAAAGAAACATGAATTTCTACTTATATTTGTTTGTATTATAAATAATTACACTAATTTATACGGCTGTGTGGCATTCTAACATATAACTTGAGAGCTGTACATAAAAATTTGAATATGTATATATATATGTATATATATATATATATCTTGACGTGTTATAACATTTAGCTACGGAGAAAGCGTCTGTTTAGCAAGGTCGAATTACTGCTTTTGAACTACAAATTTCCCATGATTTCTTTCGAAGTCTTATATCCGCTCGAAGCTTATTTAATGTAAACAAATTCTCAAAAAAAAAAAAAAAAATTCAGGCGAGTCAATGTTGTTAATACTGCTTATTATAAACAGAACATTTACTTAAATATTTGTCACTACAAAAAAAGCGTATAAATAATAAATATATTAAAATAATTGTCGGACTTAGTCATTTTTATATATATATATATATATATATATATATATATATATATATATATATATATATTCAATGACTAGATACATTCAATTACAAAATATCGAACTACAGCCAGTCATGGTGAAGCGGTTTCCCCAAGGGGAAGCTCCACCCCTTCAGAATCTTTGTGGCTTAAACTCATACATGACTTTGAAAAGAGTTTAAAAAAAAAAAAAAAATAACACTTCTAAGCAGCCACTTCCTCTGTAGCTAAATGGTATAGCACGTCAGCTGGGTACAATGTACCATCTATTCAATTGCAAAAGCAAAATAGTACATATATTTATTAATTCCAAGCTCCCAACAAAAGTAAATTTTCGCATTAAACAACACATACCTGAAAAACCGTAAATATTGCTATATATATGTAAATCTATAACAATTCTAGTTTGTCTATGTGGGTATCAGGTAACGTATATATATATATATATATATATATATAGATAGATAGATAGATAGATAGATAGATAGATAGATATAGATAGATAGATAGACATATATATATATATATATATAGATAGATAGATAGATAGATAGACAGACATATATATATATATATATAGATAGATAGATAGATAGATAGACGCATATATATATATATATATATATATATATATATAGAGAGAGAGAGATAGATAGATAGATAGATAGATATATATATATATGTTGATAGATAGATAGATAGATAGACAGATATATATATATATATGTATATATATAGACAGATAGATAGACATATATATATATAGAGAGATAGATAGATAGATAGATAGATAGACAGATATATAGATAGATAGATAGATAGATAGACAGATATATATATATAGAGAGAGAGAGATAGTTAGCTAGATATATATATAGAGAGAGAGATAGATAGCTATATATATATATATATATATATATATATGTGTGTGTGTGTGTGTGTGTTAGTAGATTTGTATCAGTACATTATTATTATCTCGAAATAATTCTCATAATCTTGAAACATTTTCTGGCTTTAAAATAACCTGCAAAGATTGATAAACGGTAAAAACCAAGTCAGTCAATTTATTCACCTATGTTACCCGCTGTTTTCTTTTGCCAGTTCCGCACGTTAAATAATACAAAACATTTTTCGAAGAAATTTTCCTTTTCGTTTTCGTTCTCACTTTCCTTAAACCTTCCTCGTTTCTCACATGTTCAGACCAGTCCATTCTCAGTATTCCTCTGTGGAATATTATCTCTGTCCCTTCCCTCATATTAGAAGTACCATGATCAGTCTTTAGACGCAAAATTTAAAAATAAGTGACATCATTTTACATATTAGCCATAATAAACTGTAGATATGTATGCATTGGAATATTATCTTACCTTTTCGCACGCTGGAAACAGGGCATTGGCTTTACGCAACAGAAGACTTAATAGGCTATTTTGTCTGTATCAGTTGTGTGGTACAGCTCTCATACTGAAAGTATTTTGTTGGTCCTCAGTTGATATCATCGAAGGAGGCACAGTGGAGCAATAGTAATAGATAGCGGCTTGTATTCCAGTCGAATACATTACATTCACTTAGGCGTTAATGCCCTTAGGAAACGTATGAATCATCTTCTCCCTCCCCATTTACGGGTAAATAGAAGATCAGACCGGATTGTATAGCCTTGGATGGCAAGTGGTCTACCGTAGAAATATATGGCATCCTATGGAGGAAAAAAAATCTGCCTCGTCAGTCATATATTGAAAGATTCATGATCGTCTAAGCGTGTATCACGCATGGCAAATAACTGACTGATATTTCTCAGCACAATAAATATAATTGTATATCAAAACAGTAATTTTGTTGATATATGCTTTCACTGTTGCTCATAACTGATTTCTTCTTCTCTAGTGGTTTTCCGATACACACATACACATCATTAAATATGCTTTAATTAGGTGCACGTAACATGAAGAGGAGACGAGGGATGACAACTTACACTAGATAACCTACAACCCAGTTCAACAATTGTTCTCTAATTTCTGTGGCGAGTTGGAAAGCACTTCAATATCTGATTGCAAGCACACAGGTGTCGCAGACAACTTGTCTTGAATTTCAAATATTCACGGAAATAATTAGTCGGAAACAACAAAAATAGAAGACAATATCTGTCGAGTTAGGATTTGAATTTTATTAATATTCTGAGAAAACGAATTATAAAACAACGTAGTAACGATGAAATAACTGACTATAAATTGCAAGTTAATAGAATCGGTAGGCCATTTGAAATCGATGCAGACTAAGCTATGAACTACGAACAGGCTGCATCAGAACCAGATGCAAACAAAGAGGAGGCTTATACTTAACATCACTAATTGGCAGCTGAAGTTTCTAGGACACATAAGGAGGATGGATGGTCTGAAGAATCTGACACTCACGGGTCGAAGAGAAGGAAAGAGAGACAAAGGAAAATAACGCATGATATACCTAGAGGGCTTAAGAAAGTGGTTGACAGAATGTGGTCTGGTGAGGTAGCAGAGGGAAGGAACTTGTTGAGAGCTCAAGGGATAGACAGAGGTGGGGAGCTATGATCGCCTACATCATGAAAGGACATGACACATAAAAAGCAAAAAAAGAATCGATTGAGAATCGTTTTCTACGTCTTACCAACAATTGAAGTTTATCTAAACCCAGAAGATATTTGTAGATTGCAAGGATTTTTTTTTAGATAATAATAGTTCATTCATATAAGTCTAATTAACCCATAGCTGGAGGGTTAAGAGTTGGATTCATACTTAATCAGAATTTGATAATCTAGCAAGAAATTAAAGTGGGAGATCAATTCTATATTACAAACAATATATAAACTGATTCCTCATTTTGTGTACAATACATTGATATTGCAAAGAATCTGAATACATCTAAAAGACATGTTTGTCCAGATATTCAGTATTTCGTTCACTGATTAATTCGTTTTCATCAGCTTATCAACCATTTGCTCTATATGTATGTAAAGTCAGAAAATATTTTTTTTTAGTTAGTAAGATTGTTTTCTGAGACAATAAATCTTTAGAGATACAAACCTTACTAATTAACACATAGCTGGAGAGAAGAAATAGATTAATATCTTTCCCCATGGCATACGCATATAAATGAATATAACGGATCCGACAGTAATTTGAACCCGCATCTCTGATTAAAATTTCCAAGCCATTGTCCATTATACGACCCGTACATATAAACTTACATCACCTGGTATTCCCAAGTGGTCACACTTCTAGGTACTGACCATCCTCGACCTTGATTAACGTGATCTTATGGAAGCCGATGTTTCAGTATGATGGGTCCGTAAGCGCCATTAGTATCGTAAAGGCCCCATTTTTAATGCAGCTATATCAACGGGGAGAGGGTGTCTAAGGCAAGATAGACTGACGGAACATAACCCTCTTCATTATTGTTGAGTTCAGTTACCTTCTTCAAGGCAAGAGAGCCCGGTCTATGCTGCTATTGAACACATTGTCAGAGGACGATAGATCCGTGCTTTTTCTAAGCTAGATAGCAGAGAGTGAACGAAAGAAAACCGAACGGGAATTGAACGTGTCACGCCTAATTCACTTTGCGCATCGATGTCATTATACGAGTCTCCAAGACTCAAATAGAGATCATCATGTAGGTGGGTAATTTAGTAAGCGGTGAAAGGAAATGCAACAGAGATACCCGAGGGTACATTGTAATAGCGAAAGATGCTATCAGGAAACAAAGCAAAATATTAAGTGACTGGATTGCTGTGTTATTCCTATCGTTTTCTATTCCAATGAATGAAGAAATATTTTCTTACAGAGGACAATGTTACTCGAAGCTAAATAGATATGTTGCGTATAAGATCCCTTTTTGTTTCAGTTATGGAACATTACCCATAATAACATTATGGACTATGCCATACGTAATAAATACTGCGCCTCCAGAGGAAGCAGTGAGTTCAGTCTGAAGTCTAGGGTGAAGTCCGTCAGGAGTCTGTCAGTCAGAGCGAGCGAGTCAGTCAGTCAAGTCAGAGGTAGACCGAAACAGAGTCGCGTTCAGAAAATTACTACTAAACCTGATTGTTCGTACGAACACTTTCTACTTCTCTGTATATATTCCTGTTTGTAATATATCTGTGTTATTCCATACCTGTGTTCGAGTTCTTCTTTATTGGTTCTACCTTGGACTATCACCGTGGTACAAGGAACCAGACCATAACAGTTTCCGTTTTCTCTAAAACCTCATCGTTGTACAAATGTCCGGTCCATGGAATACTCAGCATATTTCAGTAGAGTTAAGTTATAATTTGCATTTTGGGCTCATCCTTTTTCTGATAATCATGCATTCTGTCTTCTTAGAGGTGACATTCAGTGTGCTTGTTATAGCAACATCAATAATATTGATGAGGATGCTTGTATGGACTTCCGGTCACACTAGCGAATTCTGTTATCAAGAAGGATCCAACAGGCAGATTAAATAAATGAGTTGTTAAGTTTACCACGTGTCGTGTCCTCTGTGTTGCCTCGACATTTTCTGTCTCATGATATATATATATATATATATATATTCAATGATTAGATACATTCAATTACCAAATATCGAACTACAGCCAGTCATGGTGAAACGGTTTCCCCTAGGGGAAGCTCCACCCCTTCAGAACCTTTGTGGCTTAAACTCATACATGACTTTGAAAAGAGTTTAAAAATAAAAATCTAACACTTCTAAGCAGCCGCTTCCTCTGTAGCTAAATGCTATAGCACGTCAGCTGGGTACAATGTACCATCTATTCAATTGCAAAAGCAAAATAGTACATATATTTATTAATTCCAAGCTCCCAACAAAAGTAAATTTCCGCATTAAACAACACATAGGGCGTTACATGCCGTTAAACAGACAAATGAATCAATATGTTTCAATTTTATTAAAGTTTCCCCGGATAGTGAGATATGTAGAAAAAGATGAAAGACATTTTTGTATTTGTTACTTTTGTTTTTTTCCATGGTTATAATTTATTACATTGGAATCTTAATTACGATCCAATTCATCAGACGTACAAATTCAAAAAAATATTTTTGAATTTGTAGGTCTCATGAATTGTATCGTGATTAAGATTCCAATGTAATAAATTATATTCATAAAATATTAGTATTTGAGCCTTTCATATTATATTCTTACTTTGTCCCAGACACTGACTTCTACCTGGATTCCATCCCTTGGGAAATATATATATATATATATATATATATATATATATATATATATATATATATATATATATATATATATATATATTGACCACTAATATTATCTATATCTACACGCACACACATATATATATATGTGTGTGTATATATATTTAGGCAGCATTTTTTTCATTGATACATGTTTCATTAAATAATATAGACATGCTTTGTCTATTTTAAGCAAAGTCCATTCATAACGTCTGATAAGATTAAAAACATTATCACTGAAAGACGAAAGAAAATCACCATGTTGAGTGTGGCTTTTATAAGCCGAAAGATTAGAAAGGATTACGAATGTAACGTCTTTCAATGATAATGTTATTAAGCTTATCAGACGTTATGAAAGAATTTTGCTTAAAATAAATAGACACAACTTGTCTATATTATTTAATAAAACATTCATATATATATATATATATATATATATATATATATATATATATATATATATATATATATCCACAATGCACCACAAACCCGTATATATATAAATAGCCGAGAAAAATAACAGCATATGTGGCATGACGATTGCATATAGCATGAAACAGACTGTCGCCTCTAAGTGTTGACTTCTATGTTCACTTTTATATATTTACACGCTCTATCTCTGATATTGAGCACTTTATTCCATAAATATAGCATACCTTAACACTACATTTCTTTATATATATATATATATATATATATATATATATATATATATATATATATATATATATATATATATATATATATATATATATGTATATATATATATATATATATATATATATATATATATGTATGTGTATATATATATGTATGTAAGTGTATATATATATGTATGTAAGTGTATATACATATGTATGTAAATGTATATATATATATGTATGTATATATATATATATATATATATATATTTATATATATATATATATGTATGTAAGTGTATATATCTATATTTTTATATATATATGTATGTAAGTGTATATATATATACACTTATATATCTATATGTATATATGTATATGTGTATATATATATATATATATATGTAAGTAAGTTTTATATATATATTTTATATATATATGTATGTATGTAAGTGTATATATATATTTATATATATATGTATGTAAGATATATATTTATATATATATATATTGATATATATATGTATGTAATATATATATATATATATATATATATATTGTATATATATATGTATGTAGAGTATATTTATATATATATATATATGTATGTATATATATATATATATATATATATATATATATATATATATATATATATATATATATGTTTGTATGTATATAAGTATGTATATATATATATATATATATATATATATATATATATATATATATATATATTCTAAGTCCAGCGGAATATGTTGTCAGAGAGTAATTCTTTCTCGATGATCAGAACCCATATTCGGGAAAAAAGAAAAAAATAACTGTTGAAATTAATTACACCAGACTTTACAAACCCAGAAATTTGGCCGAAATTGTCACAAAGATAGATGTCAATGCTTTCGAGAAGCATCGACAATCTGGAAAGAAACTAACAGAACCCAAATAAGTAAATTAATATATTGCATCGGAAGCGAACCCATAATTATATTCCTGGAGTTTTTTGTTTTTTTTCACGACGAGTAGAAGCAAATGTGTACGACTCATTTTTTTTTAAAATTCATTGCCTACTTCATAACTAAAAGAATTATAATTCATGAAAGGGCAACATCTTATCTTCAGTTACCAGGAGAACAAGTGAAAATCCCTATTTATCTTGTGATAAGACTACAAAATAAATACTTATCCGAAAGATTACAATTAATTCCTGATTTGAATCTCAAGAAAGCTACGGAGATTGCCAGGAGCAGTAAGCAAAGAAAATCTCAAATGGAAGAAATGAATGAGAAAAATGTAGACGAACTAAAGACCCAAATATAATGTCGGAGTTACCTCCTCCTTAATTCCCTAATTTTTCACTAGGAGTCTC
Organism: Acanthosepion pharaonis; assembly: GCA_903632075.3. Lineage (NCBI taxonomy): Eukaryota > Metazoa > Mollusca > Cephalopoda > Sepiida > Sepiidae > Acanthosepion > Acanthosepion pharaonis. The sequence continues at coordinate 378,477 of CAHIKZ030000135.1, forward strand.
TCTCTCCCTACACTATAACTAGTGGGCAACTTCTTGCCTTGTTCTCTTTTTCATTTCTTTATTTCAGTGAACACCTCTACAATGTGAGCTCTCGCAAAAAAGATAGCGTTTTCCACTTGAGGGAAGACATTATGCACACATACACGTACGTACGAACATTCACCAAAGAACAAACACAAATGTTCACACACACGCAAATGTTAATGTCTATATCCATTGTAATATTGTATTGTTAAATACATATTTGTTGACATATATATATATATATATATATATATATATATATATATATATATATATATATATATCGGTCTTTATTGTTTGCTTTTTATTTTCGGTTGGACACAACTAGAGTCCGCCATTTTTTCCTGTAGTTGGACGTTCTTGCAGGAAAATAACGCACGTGTTTCTAATTTAACATTACTCAAACCCATACCGGTCCACTAGAATAACATACGATGTCTAAAATTTGAAAGAACACGAGGACTCAGCAAAAAGAAGAACAGTAATTCCTGTAGATGTAATAAAATACATGATTTTAAAAACTGTTCGACAAAAGGGAAACCTTGCAATAAATGCGGGAAAATAAATCAATTCACTGTAGCCAGCAGAACTAAACCAATACGATACGGACAGGAAATAAAGAAAAGAAATATTTCCGAGGAGAGCTGGCAGAAACAAATTTAAATGACCCGTGGTATAATTTTTTTTTAAATATTGTAAAAGAGCGGTGAAACTTAAAATTGATACAGGCGTCGATATAAACATTATTTCAAGCGAAACTTACAACACTCTGACAGAAGAAAAAACTGACATTAAAACGAGTAAATGGCATCTTCACAAATAATGGAGGAATAGTCTAATGCATTTCAAAATGTAATACCTTTACAAAAAAAGGTAAGGACAATTATTATTTGGAGATGTATGTCACTGAACGTGTAAAGATAGGACATTTGTCTAGTGAAATGTCTGTAAAAATAAATTTAGTGAAATGTTTAAACAAATCAGAACAGGGAATTTCATTTGCCGCCGGAGATTGTATGAAAAGAGACACAGTGAAAATAGTTCTGGAAAAAAGACGTTTCAACTTACAGTGTAACAACATCTAGAGGAGTCCCATTGCCTATTTTTAGAAAAGGTGAAGGAAGAAATGAAGAGAGTAGAAAACCTGGGAATTACTGAAAAGGTTACAGATTGGTGTGCGCCTATTGTAACCATTAGAAAAAGAAACGTAAAAGTCCGAATACGTGTAGATATGAATAAGGTGAATCTATCAGTAAAAAGGGAACATTACATGTTACGACGTTTAGATGTTATTTCGCCCAAATTAAATGAAGGGATATTTTTTTAATTTGGGCGCTACTAGCTGATTCTATCAAACCAAGCTCTCTACTCATGCCTTTCTTAACTCCGTTTGGAAGATAATCTTTCGAAAGATTACTGTTTTGTATATCATCATCTCCGGGAATCTTTCAAAGAATGTATCAGAATTATTGAAAAATATTCAAGGAGTCGAAACATTTATCGACGATGTTCTAACCTATGGTAGAACTATAGAAGAACACGAGTAAAGACTATAAAAAAAATTTTAAAACATTAAAAAATGTCAGACTCAAGATTAATAAAGAAGACTTTGAATTAAGAAAGACACGACTAGAATATTTTAGACACATAATTTCTGGAGACGTACTTTAACCCAGCAAGGAAAGGCTAAAAGCCTTTGACTATTTGCCTGCACCTAAATTTGACAGATCTATTGAAAAGGGCATTGTATCTGTGTAGGATTACCCACAAATATCCATTTAAAAGAATAAAGCAATTACTAAATAAGGCACCAATTCCATCTTACTATGATCCAACCAGACTTGCAGTAGTTAGTGTTGATACTAGCAATTATGGTCTTAGAGACGCTTTAATAGAAATGGAAGGTAATCTAAAAATAATAGCATTTGTCTCATGCACAGTCACTAGCGCTGAAAGGAAATAGGGACAAATTAAGAATGTTTGAGCCTTGTATGTGCATTTGAGAAGTTTGACAAATATGCCAGAAGACTCGAATCCTTTATTCTGTTAACGGTCCATAAACCACTTATACTGTTAATAAACACACATGATCTGTATAATACCCCATTACGATGTCAAAGGCTCTTGATGAGACTGAGAAGATATAACACAGTAGCAGAACACATTTCAAGGATGACACTAGTTGTACCTGATACACTATCAAGATGTCCTTTATTCGACGCTGATAGTAATACCAGCAAAGATGTAGGTGTATACACAGACTGCGTGGCAAGAAACAGATCAGCATCGGATAGGAAAATAAATGAAATAAAAGTGTCTACTCAGCAGGTCATTGTTTTACAGGAAATAATATAATCTCACACTTATTGGATGGACACAAGAAGAAGAAAAGCTAAAAGAATGCCTAAGGTCATAGATTCTAAATTGAAATGAATTTACTATAGTTTTAGGTCAAAATCGTCATACCTAAAAATAATTAGACCAGCAATATTAAGGGGACTTCATAATGGCCGCTTGGGACAAAAAAAAATCCCGAGAGAGCAACAAAGAATCAGTGTTCTGGCCTAAAATATCTCAAGAGTTGAAGGAGTATATAAAAAAAAAACTGCTCGTTTTGTAAGATACATCGTCGAACAAATAAAATGTAAAATTGTAAGTAACACTGCTTCCTCAAGGTGTCATGGAAAAGAATTGGTACAGACAATTACAGACATCAAAGACACCAACATAGTGAGGGCAATAGGTTATTTCTCAAGATATATAGAAATAGCAAAGCTTAATCAAATGACAAGGAAATGCGAAATAGAGATATTGAAAAATTTCTTCTCACGTTGGGGAATTCCTATTGAATTTGTCAGTCAAAATGGGAAATAATTCTCAAGTTATGCTTTCAAAGATTTTGCAGATATTTATGGATATAAACACTTAACATACATGTTTAAATTATATTAAAGCAAATGGAGAAGCGAAAAGCACTGTTAAAATAGCTATACGAATTTTGGAACAATCAGACACATTTCAAGCATTAATAGTAAAACGGATTATCCTGTTTCATGCCGTAGGTGACAATCCCGCTGAATTAATTCTAGAAAAGAAAATAAGTACCACAGTACCTTTACATCCTAAATAGTCATTATCGAAATAGCCTGATTTCATACAAATCAGGAGGAGAGAGATAAACTGGCAAAAAACCAGAATGGCGAAATAATTTTCATAGATTCCATGGTACCAAACATTTACCAACTCTAAAAAGAGGAGATTGGATAAAATTAGATAAAGATAAATATACGGACATTGACGGAACGATCAATTCAGCAGACATTGACATCGGGATGTATATTACAACTAATGAAAGGGATTTCCGAAGAAATAAGAAACATTTCATTTTCATATTGTGAGAATAGAATTTCAGTAATAAACCAATCAATTATTATTACAAGGATCAAATAAATAAACAAATAATAATTCGAGAGAACGTACTGGAAAAAACATTAAAAAAAAAACTCCAAAATATCTGTTTTATTTTACAAAGTTTATTATCACCCTTGAACTATAATCAAAAGAAATTAGATTTGTCATTCTTTATTTTAAGTTAGGAATATTAATATTCCTTTATATTAAAGGGATTCCTTTTATATTAATAAAGAAAATAAATTACCTTGTGGATGTTATATCAACATCAATAATGATGATTGTGATGACTGTAAAGGCTTCCGGTTTAAATTAGTTGTTACGTTTACCACGTTTTGTGTCGTCTTTGTGTTTCTTTGACTCTTCAGCTGCCACTCTCATAGAATATAATTTTCCATCCTAAACCCAGCTGAACAATCCCAATAGCTCCATTAATAGAGTGTAAAACAATCGTAGGTTGTATATCCACATCAATCGAAGCAGTTGAAAATTGTCAACAATATGCATTTACGGGCTGATTGCTAGAAAAAGATGAGACCATCACAGAAGATGGTATTGCAGCGTAATCAAATGAACCCAAACCAAACTTGGGAGTTTAAACCGAGCCACCCAGGACCGTGAAATCTGGAGTGGCATGAATCATGTCAAATGCGCTTTCTGCCAGAGGTGGGAAGAGTGTTTTATGATGAAAGTGAACAGTCTATCAGATGACAGGGAAGGAAAGCGAGAAGAAAGGACTAAGCCTCAATTGAAAGAAGACAGAATGCATAATGGTAAATTAAAGAATGAGCCCGAAATGCAAATGGCAGATTGGAGATACGGAAATCAAACAAGTGAAAAAATAACAGTTTAACAGTTTAGTTTGGTTTGGTCTTGTTTGTTTTATAGCATATCAACCATATTGATTTATTTAAAGCCGACAAAATTTTTATTGCTGTTAATTTTTAAAAAAATTATATTGCTGGTAATATTTGTTTTCAAAACTGTATTGCTGGTAATAATGTATTGCTGGTAATAATTGTTCTTCAAAAATTTATTGCTGGTAATAATTTTAGTATTAAAAACTATTTTTACATTTTCATGGTGATTTGACCACAATTTGTGGGGGGGTTAACTATTTACACATTGCTGGGAACCTAACGGGTGCAACCACCCTGAGTCAGGGTGATCTGGGAACATCAGAAGTTAAGAGGTTGTTCCACGCTCCTCAAAACCTCCTGATCAGAGGCCTTTCTGTTGGACGTAGTTTATCGTCTTATCCAGAATGCGCGTTTTAATAGAGTACGGAAGTTGTGACACTGAAATCCGAAGGAAGATTTGGATAGCGAAAGATGCTTTCTAAAAGCTAAGCAGAGTGATGAGAACCTCGTTAAAAACAAAGGAAATAGTACCGAAATGTCACGTGATAGCTGTCCTCCTTCTGGGCAGTGAATTCAGGACAATCTCCTCAAAGGTAGATACGAGACTTGCAATAAGAAAAACGTCGTTCTACAGAAGGGTGCTGATGTTTCCATGGAAAGAATATGTCAGCGACGAAAAAGTTTTAAGGAAAATGGAAACAATGAGGAAACTTATACTTAACATCAGGAAGAAACTTCTAAGGCACATAAAGTGGAAACAGGGCTTGGAAAATCGGATACTTACAGCATAGATTGAAAGCAAGACGGGCAGAGGAAAACAAGGAATAACATACTGAGCTGGAGTAAATGGATGGTGGAACAGGGTTTATGAAAAAGAGGGAAAAAAAAGACTAATTGTATTAAGAGCTCCGAAACATGAAATTACTATCGTCACCTACGTTTGACGGGACACAGTAAATGACGGTATGATAGTATATCGACAAGGATCACTATAGTGTGCTACAGGGATACACATTTTGGACACCAAGACAGAATCGAATCACGGTAAGATAGTCGATTCAACTTCAGGTGACCCAGTAAAAACGCGGTAAATTCAGAAAGAAATTTATTTAGATATCAGGATTCAGGCACAAACTGAACAATCATCGTAAAAGAACCATTCAGAGTTAAGTGTGAATCGAATGATTATTTAAGGTCTTGAATATTCCAAAAGAATATTCCTGGTTATTCAAAGTAAATCATTCCTGAATGATAAAAAAAACAGTGCCAATAAATTTGCCGCATTTTTACAGTGCAGCCTGTCGTTCAATAGCGTGTAGGCAAGTGGCTTTCTGAAAATGTTTGCAATGGTAGTAACTTCTCTGTCGCTTTTATATTACTTCTCTTTTTGTAGTCTTAGATTAAACTTTTGTTGTTTTTTTTTTAGTACACAATCTTCCTCTGTGTGAATTTAGTTGAAATAGGTCAATGCATTTGCTCATTTCGAAAAAAAAAAAACAAATATAGAAAACCTTTCTTTTTTTTTATTACATTGTTTGAATGTAATTGTATCTTTTTACGCATGAAATATTCCTCCAATGGTAGTGACACCGATGCAAAAATGTAATTGTATATATCCGGAAATTATATTTTCCATATGCAAATTTTCCTCTGTTTAATCTTGAAAGAAAAAGGAAGAAAAATAGAGAAAAAAATCACCAATGAATAATTGTTACTGGAACAGTGGTTATCATTCACCCAGAGCAATAATATAAGCGAAATATATTAATATAAATGTAAGAAACATTACTTGAATCGTTTCTCTTTTAATGTATTCACTTGAAAGCCATGTTTAAAACGGTGTTCCAAAATTGCCAAACAGAGGAGTTGTAGCGAGGAGAGGCTCCCATTGATTAAAATGTTCTCCTCACATGTATCTCAAATAGCATCCGGCAACCAACTCCTTCTTGTGTTGTCTTAGCTCGTAAGCCCAGGGTTACTTGCTACTAACAGGAGAAGCGGGCAGGTCCTGGTGCCTTCAAATCGGTGTTTCGGGCGGATGGAACGCGTCAGTACAGAAGGGCAGTCTTATCTAAGAGAAGGAAGACTATGAATTTAACCTCCGCCTTTTTGCGGACATACCCAATCATGGAAAAAGGTTTCAAGAGTAAATCTTGAGGACAATTCCGGTGTCGGAGACCTTAAAAGAGTCCGATGTTATGTTCAATTTCGTTCTGGCAACTCCTGCGACGACGCCGGCATCTGACTTTTCCTTGGACAACAACTTTGGGAGAGACATGCTGCATGGGTGGCTGCTGATCATTCACAAAACCCTGCCCTAACCTGTGTTCTGGAGAGAACATAACTTTTCGGGCATAGGTCCATGGTGTCTCGAGACAGATGGCTACCACACATACGCATGCCTACGCGGATAAAAAGCGTGCGTATTTGATTTTCGCATGTAGCTTACTTTTCTTTTTTCTTTCTTTATATTTCCTTTTCTCTCTTCTTACCTTTCTTTGTTTCTTTTGTCTTTCTTCCTTTGTAATTTATACTGTCTCTAATTTTTATATTTCTTTATTGGATTCTTCGTTCTTTCTTTGTACATTTTCACTTTCTGGATATTTTTTTCTAATAATAGACTGCCCTTTTCTAACATCTTATTTCCATTTTTATTTGTTTGCAGTTATTTTTCTCCTGTTCTAAATCATTTTTATATTAAGCATTTATGACGCACCATTATTGTCGCTTTTATTCTCTTTTTTCCTTTCGTTTTTTTCATTTCCCTATTTTTATTCACACTATTCACGCTTCTTTTTCAAATTTCTATCTATCACTTCTTAACACTTGTTTGGTTTTTCTCTCTTCAATTTTTTCCCCTCTTTTGCATAGTTTTTCTTTATATTTTCTTATTTATTTCCCTTTTCTTTGTAATTTATTCTTTCTCTCTGTCCTATCTTTTTTATTTGTCTTTTCATTTTTTTTGTATTTTCTTAGTTACCGTTTCTTTCTTTCTTTCCGTTCTTTATTTGCTGTTATCTTCTTTGTATTTTCTTATTTCTTCTTTATATTCTTTCATTCTGTCATTCGTTCTTTGTATTTTATTTCTTTCTTTATTTATTTATATATTCTTTCATTCTGTCATTCGTTCTTTGTATTTTCTTTCTTTCTTTATTTATTTATATTTTTCATTCTGTCATTCGTTCTTTGTATTTTATTTCTTTCTTTATTTATTTATATACTTTCATTCTGTCATTCGTTCTTTTATTTTCTTTTTCTTTCTTTCTTTTTTTATTTATTTATTCTTTCATTCTTCATTCGTTCTTTGTATTTTTTTTCTTTCTTTCTTTCTTTATATATTCTTTCATTCTGTCATTTCGTTCTTTGTATTTTCTTTCTTTATTTATTTATTTATATATTCTTTCATTCTGTTTCGTTCTTTGTATTTTCTTTCTTTCTTTATTTATTTATATATTCTTTCATTCTGTCATTCGTTCTTTTGTATTTTATTTCTTTCTTTATTTATTTTATATACTTTCATTCTGTCATTCGTTTTGTATTTTATTTCTTTCTTTTTTATTTATATATACTTTCATTCTGTCATTCGTTCTTTGTATTTTTCTTTCTGTCTTTCTTTCTTTCTTTATTTATTTATATATTCTTTCATTCTGTCATTCGTTCTTTGTATTTTTCTTTTTCATTCTTTATTTTTTATATTTTTCATTCTGTCATTCGTTCTTTGTATTTTCTTTCTTTCTTTATTTATTTATTATTCTTTTCATTCTGTCATTCGTTCTTTGTATTTTCTTTCTGTCTTTCTTTCTTTCTTTCTTTCTTTCTTTATTTATTCTTTCATTCTGTCATTCGTTCTTTGTATTTTCTTTCTGTCTTTCTTTCTTTCTTTATTTATTTATATATTCTTTCATTCTGTCATTCGTTCTTTGTATTTTCTTTCTTTCTTTATTTATTTATATTTTCATTTCTGTCATTCGTTCTTTTGTATTTTTTCTTTCTTTCTTTATTTATTTATATATTCTTTCATTCTGTCATTCGTTCTTTGTATTTGCTTTCTGTCTTTCTTTCTTTCTTTCTTTCTTTCTTTCTTTATTTATTTATTCTTTCATTCTGTCATTCGTTCTTTGTATTTTATTTCTTTCTTTCTTTATATATTCTTTCATTCTGTCATTCGTTCTTTTGTATTTTCTTTCTTTCTTTATTTATTTATATATTCTTTCATTCTGTCATTCGTTCTTTTTTTCTTTTCTTTTTTTTATTTATTTATATATTCTTTCATTCTGTCATTCGTTCTTTGTATTTTCTTTCTTTCTTTATTTATTTTATATTCTTTCATTCTACTTTGTATTTTATTTCTTTATTTATTTATATATTGTCATTCGTTCTTTGTATTTGCTTTCTGTCTTTCTTTCTTTCTTTCTTTCTTTATTTATTTATTCTTTCATTCTGTCATTCGTTCTTTGTATTTTATTTCTTTCTTTCTTTCTTTATATATTCTTTCATTCTGTCATTCGTTCTTTGTATTTTCTTTCTTTCTTTATTTATTTATATATTCTTTCATTCTGTCATTCGTTCTTTGTATTTTCTTTCTTTCTTTATTTATTTATATATTCTTTCATTCTGTCATTCGTTCTTTGTATTTTATTTCTTTCTTTCTTTATTTATATATTCTTTCATTCTGTCATTCGTTCTTTGTATTTTCTTTCTTTATTTATTTATTTATATATTCTTTCATTTTCATTTTCTTTGTATTTTATTTCTTTCTTTATTTATTTATATATACTTTCATTCTGTCATTCGTTCTTTGTATTTTCTTTCTGTCTTTCTTTCTTTATTTATTTATTTATATATTCTTTCATTCTGTCATTCGTTCTTTGTATTTTCTTTCTTTCTTTATTTATTTATATATTCTTTCATTCTGTCATTCGTTCTTTGTATTTTCTTTCTGTCTTTCTTTCTTTATTTATTTATTTATATATTTCATCATTCGTTCTTATTTTTCTTATTTTCTTTATTTATTTATATATTCTTTCATTCTGTCATTCGTTCTTTGTATTTTCTTTCTTTCTTTTTTATTTATATATTCTTTCATTTGTTTCGTTCTTTTATATTTTATTTCTTTCTTTATTTATTTTATTCATTCTGTCATTCGTTCTTTGTATTTTCTTTCTGTCTTTCTTTCTTTCTTTATTTATTTATATATTCTTTCATTCTGTCATTCGTTCTTTGTATTTTATTTCTTTCTTTATTTATTTTATATTCTTTCATTCTGTCATTCTTTGTATTTTCTTTCTTTCTTTATTTATATTTCTTTTTCTGTCATTCGTTCTTTGTATTTTATTTCTTTATTTATTTATTTATATATACTTTCATTCTGTCATTCGTTCTTTGTATTTCTTTTGTATTTTCTTTCTTTCTTTCTTTCTTTATTTATTTATTTATTCTTTCATTCTGTCATTCGTTCTTTGTATTTTATTTCTTTCTTTATTTCTTTTATATATTCTTTCATTCTGTCATTCGTTCTTTTGTATTTTCTTTCTTTCTTTATTTATTTATATATTCTTTTCATTCTGTCATTCGTTCTTTTGTATTTTTATTTCTTTCTTTCTTTATTTTATTTTTTCATTCTGTCATTTTCTTTTATTTTCTTTCTTTATTTATTTATATATTCTTTCATTCTGTCATTCGTTCTTTTGTATTTTCTTTCTTTCTTTATTTATTTATATTCTTTATCATTCGTTATTTTCTTTCTTTCTTTATTTATTTATATCTTTCATTCTGTCTTTTCGTTCTTTGTATTTTATTTCTTTCTTTATTTATTTATATATTCTTTCATTCTGTCATTCATTTTCGTTCTTTATTTTGTATTTTTTTATTTCTTTGTATTTTCTTTCTTTCTTTATTTATTTATATATTCTTTCATTCTCATTCGTTCTTTGTATTTTCTTTCTTTCTTTTTTATTTTCTGTTTCGTTCTTTGTATTTTTATTTCTTTATTTATTTATTCTTTCATTCTGTCATTCGTTCTTTGTATTTTTTTCTTTCTTTCTTTATTTATTTTATTTATATATTCTTTCATTCTGTCATTCGTTCTTTGTATTTTATTTCTTTCTTTATTTATTTTATATACTTTTCTTTCATTTTCATTCGTTTTTTTTTTTCTGTCTTTCTTTCTTTCTTTATTTATTTATATATTCTTTCATTCTGTCATTCGTTCTTTGTATTTTTCTTTCTTTCTTTTTTATTTATATATTCTTTCATTCTGTCATTCGTTCTTTGTATTTTCTTTCTTTATTTATTTATTTATATATTCTTTCATTCTGTCATTCGTTCTTTGTATTTTCTTTCTTTCTTTATTTATTTATATATACTTTCATTCTGTCATTCGTTCTTTGTATTTGCTTTCTGTCTTTCTTTCTTTCTTTCTTTCTTTATTTATTTATTCTTTCATTCTGTCATTCGTTCTTTGTATTTTATTTCTTTTTTCTTTCTTTTATATATTCTTTCATTCTGTTTTCGTTCTTTGTATTTTCTTTCTTTCCTTATTTATTTATATATTCTTTCATTCTGTCATTCGTTCTTTGTATTTGCTTTTTCTTTCTTTTTCTTTCTTTCTTTCTTTATTTATTTATTCTGTCATGTCATTTCGTTCTTTGTATTTTCTTTCTTTCTTTCTTTCTTTATAAATTCTTTCATTCTGTCATTCGTTCTTTGTATTTTCTTTCTTTCTTTCTTTCTTTCTTTATTTATTTATATATTCTTTCATTCTGTCATTCGTTCTTTGTATTTTATTTCTTTCTTTATTTATTTATATATACTTTCATTCTGTCATTCGTTCTTTGTATTTGCTTTCTGTCTTTCTTTCTTTCTTTCTTTCTTTATTTATTTATTCTTTCATTCTGTCATTCGTTCTTTGTATTTTCTTTCTTTCTTTCTTTCTTTATAAATTCGTTGATTCTGTCATTCGTTCTTTGTATTTTATTTCTTTCTTTCTTTCTTTATATATTCTTTCATTCTGTCATTCGTTCTTTGTATTTTCTTTCTTTCTTTATTTCTTTATATATTCTTTCATTCTGTCATTCGTTCTTTGTATTTTCTTTCTTTCTTTATTTCTTTATATATTCTTTCATTCTGTCATTCGTTCTTTGTATTTTCTTTCTTTCTTTATTTATTTATATATTCTTTCATTCTGTCATTCGTTCTTTGTATTTTTCTTTTCTTTCTTTTTATTTCTTTATATATTCTTTTCATTCTGTCATTCGTTCTTTGTATTTTCTTTTTCTTTATTTATTTCTTTATATATTATTTCATTCTGTCATTCGTTCTTTTGTATTTTCTTTCTTTTTTTCTTTATATATTCTTTCATTCTGTCATTCGTTCTTTGTATTTTATTTCTTTCTTTATTTCTTTATATATTCTTTCATTCTGTCATTCGTTCTTTGTATTTTCTTTCTTTCTTTATTTCTTTATATATTCTTTCAATCTGTCATTCGTTCTTTGTATTTTCTTTCTTTCTTTATTTCTTTATATATTCTTTCATTCTGTCATTCGTTCTTTGTATTTTCTTTCTTTCTTTATTTCTTTATATATTCTTTCATTCTGTCATTCGTTCTTTGTATTTTCTTTCTTTCTTTATTTCTTTATTTATTCTTTCATTCTGTCATTCGTTCTTTGTATTTTCTTTCTTTCTTTATTTCTTTATTTATTCTTTCATTCTGTCATTCGTTCTTTGTATTTTCTTTCTTTATTTCTTTATTTATTCTTTCATTCTGTCATTCGTTCTTTCTTATTTGTATGCACTTTGTCATTATTTCTTTATATATTTTCTTTGTCTCTTTATTGATGTGTTTCTCCTTCTTTTGCTTTCTTCATTTCCTGGTATCTTCTTTCTTTCTTCTTATCATTCTTTCTTTATTTGCTTTCACTTTATTTCGTTGTAATTCATATTATCTCTCATTTTTATATTTCTTTATTTTTATTTTTTATTTGTTTTTTGTCTTTTCTTTTTACTTCTCTTTATTTGCCTTTTTTCTCTTTCCTATTTTTCCTTATTATTTGCTGTTATTCACTCTCTCTCTCTTATTTATTTCTCTCTTTAGATTTTCTTACATTTTTTTCTTTTCTTTCTTTAGATTTTCTTACCGTTTTCTTTCTTTCTTTAGATTTTCTTAGTTTTTTCTTTGTTTGTTTGTAGTTTCCTGTTTTCAATTTACCTGTTGAAACTATTACCAGAATAATCCAAGTGCAGATTAAATATAGGTTCCAACTCAGAATTCCCTGATCGATATACAGGTGAAAGGTTTTAGCAGCAACAATGATAACGAGGAGAATAGTCCGAATATAAATAGTGAACATAATGATAACCCTCTCATTCCAGAAATTCTGGAAAAAATATTGATATCATATTTGATCTCTGGAATCCGCACAGCAATTATTTAACTCAAATATACATCGACATTGTACCTATTCAAATACATCAATCTATCAATCTGTTATGACAAATTTTGTACAAGAAATTGAAGACAGAATATGTTGAATTACAGGTAGTTTTTTCTCTCCTTCATCTTTTGAACGACACCGTCCTGATGTTCCTAATTTTTTTTTGTTTTTTTTCCTATTCGGGGGTGAGAGAGGAGGAGTGTAAAATAGAGAAAGGAAGGAAGAAATGGTGGTGGAGGAAAAGAAGGCAAGAAACGTTTCTGACCATAAGACCGACGAATGTGTTCGATTTTTTTTGTTTCTTTTTTGTTAAGCAACGCTTCATATGAAAGGAAATTTTTCTTGCCATTACTTACCTGTTATGTCAAACTGTTTGTTGAGAATGTGGGTCTTTCCGAGTGGTGGACCTAAGAGGAGGAAAAAAGACGAGCATGCTGTCTATTCTTTTTTTGTATCGTCTTGGCTGAAGAGGAAGTGACGTAAGTCGTTAATGATTGGTCGCTTGTAAATTTCAAGATCAGCAGTGGCAGTTACTTAATGTGTCAATTTGTTGTGTGCTTGGCAAAATTCTTGCTTCAGGATTGCCTGCCGGAAGTGTACTTTTTCGGTAGGGTCACTTGGGCGAACAAGTATGATGTTGTAAGACCCTAAACTTGTCATGACCTCAAGTTATAACATCACTGACGAGGCGATCCTGTGCACTTGTTGGAGTGTTTTCATAACGTTCAACACGTCAAAATTCTACAAAACCGAATCATTAACCAGGAAACTCGAGATATAATGGCGTGATCAAGAGTCTCATATAGATTTAATTCATGGCATCAGGAATTTCTAAATTATCATCTCTATACAATTGCTTCAAGCGAATATATGTATAATATATTAATGACGACAATCATTCATCAGAACCTCCTCCATCACCGTAGGAATGTGAAAGTATATTTGTATTTTTTTTATATTTTAAACTCTGTATTCTCAGGGACTAGCCGGACTGTTTGTCCGTTAATGGATATGAACTTGATTTGATTTGTTTTATTATCACTGCTAACTCTTGTACAGTCGAAGTAAGTGTCTACTTTGAAATTTAAAAATAAAATAGAACTTTCATGTTTTTTCTATGAAACAGCATTTATATCTGATCGTTATCAATTTTTTAGTCCTATACCCCCATCAGCAAAGAAAGGAAAGAATATAATTATACTTTTTATTTTTTAAATTCTGGGATCTTTGAAACCAGAAGAATATTTTCTCTCTTAATGAATTCGATTTTGATTTAATATATTTTAATATTATTAACACTTCAAAAGTAAATTAATTGAAATTAAAAGTTTAGAAATGTCCATTTTTTCCTATAAAATAGCACTTATGACTTATTATAGCTGTTATTTTCCTTTCCATCCTCATCCTAGGAAGGAGAAAGTATTAATGTGTTGTTTTTTTTAATTTTTTTCAATTCTCGGAAACTAGCCGTACAATTTGTACGTTAATGGATATGAAATTTATTTAATATTTGCTTTTTAAAAAAAAAATCATTATTAACTCGTATGCAGCCGAGTCAAGATATTTCTTTCAAGTTAAAAAAAACATATGAACGTTTAAACCCTCCAGTTTTTTTCAGTGAAACATTTTAGTAAATGTTCTCATTACTTTTAAATTAGTTTGAATCTTTCATTATCTTTTGCTTAGTTTTTACAGCGCAGAACAGTTAAAACTGTCTCTACTGTCCACCATTATCAAAATCACTTATTATTTCACTTGTTATGCGTGTGAGTGCGTGTCTGTGACTTATGTAGCTGAGATGAATGCTTTCAGCTGTGGGGAACACACTTCATATGGGAGAAGCAAATATCAAATTATAAAACCAAGTATATAGTGATTTTCGAGGCGTAGATTAGAAGTGGCACAAGACCAAAAGTATGGGGCACCCAGTGAGAATCGAACTCCCTATTCAGTCGTAATTGTTCTAGCGAGATAAGCTTGCTAGCAATTACACCGCCTCGTGGTGCCCTAAAACCAAGTATATAGATAGAGCTCTTTAGCCATATTAATAGTCATGCTTCGATTTGGGAGAATGAAATTGGTATAAAGCCAACTTTCTTACCTCATAAATACGCTTAAAAATATAATTGAATTCCGCATAATAGCATTTGTTTTTTTTTTAAAATCATTTTATCTCAAGCAAGGCAATACAACCGCTAAGACTCATGGGGATTACTAAATGTGAGAGAATATGTGAAAAATAAAACTGTTAATAGAGAGAACAAAAAAACAGGAAATAAGAAAATAAAAAATAACGATTCACATTGCATTTTAATTTTTGAAGATCAAAGGTGACTTGAAAGTAAGAAGATGAATGAGTCCCACAAGCGAGAGGTGCGACAGAAGAAACGGTTAGCATAGAACATACGGTTACCTCTAGCCATTTCAACTGTAAAATCATCTTGCCGCCAATCTAGTACTGATCTTAAATTCATAAAGTCTTCGTACCATAGTTTACTCAAGGACATATCCCACGGTGAAACATTAGACTCAGGGTAAAAAAAAAATCTGCTATAGAAGGTAGGGTCTTCTCAGCCACTTAATCAATAAACAAGTTAAAACGCGACTACCAAATCCAAACAGAATTTTTATTTGGGAAATAGGAAAAATTGATGTCCAGTCAAGATTAAATGCTTTCAGGGAGAAATTACTTTTAGAAGAATGTAAGAAAGGAAACTAAGGTTTTTCTTTCTTACTGAATGCATGCAACATTTTCGGCAACTTGGTAGTAACTGTATTTTGCATTTGGGTTACAATTTACTTTGGACTGGCCACAAAGACGGCATCTTGTTGATATTTCGCTGCGAAAACCATCAGATATTGTAATAACAAATATCTTAAACCTATCAGGAAGACTTCCGCTAGCCGCCATTTTTCCCTGACTGTAAAATTCGAGTGATATCAGTATATGCTTCGACTTTTTTCTTATTTTCAAATCAATTAACCCCAAGCAATGCGATAATACCACTAAAATGCAAGTGATTACTGCGAGTGAAAGAGAATGAGAAAACTTTATAAAGAAGCGGAAACCCATTTCTAAAGCGGAAACAACGAATAAACATCTACTACTGTTAAAAAAGTAGGGTGGGGTTATGAACCGGACGATAAAATTTGTATATTAGGAAAAGCAGGAACCTGTGCATTTGATAATACTTCAAGCAATCTTGAACGCCACTGACCCGTGATTATAAGAAGGTGTAACCCTTTCTAAAAGAAGTCTCAAACCTTCATATTTTTTTGGTATTCAAAATGACATTCCATCCTCAATGGTTTGTCCATCCTATGAAACACGGTAACGCTCAGATAACGTAATAAACATATTATTGACTCTTGCATCCCAGACTCTTCGTTGTTGCAGCTCGATACAGATGTTTGAGTATACAACTTTTACTGAATCAATTTACCGACTACAACTAACTAGGCTGACATCACCATCCGACAAAACAGACCGTTTTCGTGCAGATAAATGACAAAATAAAACCGAGGTATAAAACCAAAGCCCTTAAAATTAAAAGGTCATTACTAGAAATCAGGATATGTTTTTAGTAAATACCAAATACGTTAAATGCCTCGGTGTATGGTGTAGTTATAACATACTTCACATGGGAGATACAAAACTAAATCTAAACAGTTTGCTCTTGAGTTAGTTTCACCAAAAACCGAATAAAAAAATCAAAACATTAACTAAAATCTCGAGATGTATTTTAATAGTCTTTTCAGATCGAGATTTTCCTATGGATGCCATGTATGGCGTCAAATCAGTTCATAAATGTACAAAAGCTCTGCTGTATACAACTACTTTCTAAGATCAAATGATTAAAAATAGGTTCGAGTGAGTGAAACATGTGGACCTTGGTGAAGACCATCGTTCTTCGAACGTTGTGCACTGGAAATGCATAATCGCAAACACATGCACTGTACTTTATGATCGCTCCATACTTTCGACCTTGTACAATGATTACGTTCGTTTAGTAAATCAAGAATGCAAGAAGTTAATATTTATTTCATAAAGCCACGTGTCAATAAAAAGAAAACTTAATTTGTCCTAAAAGAATCATTTCGAATATCTCGGTAGCCGATTTGCCTTGTTCTACACGAGTTTTGATAGAGAACAGCCATTATAATGATCGCAGAGCCGTTCCAACACAGCCATTAAAAACCATCGTATAATAATAGAACCTGAGGCTTGGTACTAGGTGTGATACTAATGGGTCTTAGTGGCATAAGCATCACCATTGAACTCACGTCAAGTTCAGGCCCAGAAATTTCCGATAATATCTGGTATATATATATATATATATATATATATATATATATATATATATATATATATATATATATATATATATATATATATATATATATATATATATATATATATATTTACGTGAATAAAGTGGCGCTTTTATTTGTGAAGAGAAATAACGACATAATCAATATAGTGACAATCCATACTATTTTAAATAAAGGGACAAAGCCCCAATCAATTCTGGAAAGAGCGATAACAGCTACTGGACATCAGAGGGCTATTCAGTTGAAATATTGTTTTAATTGAAAGATTTTCTAAATTTCAATCGACGGTTAATGGATGACACATAATCACAAATAAAGTATCATCTTATATATAAAGTACAGTGTATGTATGTGTGTTTGTATGCATCCAATCAACTCCTCTAATCCCACTGGTGCGATTTGAATGTTTCATAACTCATTCAAAACCCTAAAATTTAAGCGCATGGAAGGATTTTCGTTGAGCTTAGATTATGTGAGGTAAATATATATATATATTAATATATTATACTAGCTATTATCATTGCTTTCATGGTTCAAGGGGTGTAACTCTTATTTTCCTTTTGTAACCAAAATTGCAAATTTTAAGCTAAAAGCCGCCTTGTCGGGTAGCATTTACGCTACTTCTTGTAGAGGACACTTGGTTTGGCTATCGTCACACTAGCTAGGGAGGAGTCAATGCGATAGGTATCAATAAAATACAGAACTCAAAATTGATCGCTGCATTTAAATATTGAGTTAATGTTTAAGCTTACCTTTTAAAAGTTCAACGATATTTCTTCTGCTGCCACTTAATTTAAATACGATTTGATGGACGTTGATCCTTATTTTCTGTACAAACAATTATTTTTATTTCATGGGTTACAGAACAGGGGACAATTTATAAGATACAATTAATATACTGTAAAGATGAGAAAATAGATATTAGAATTTGAAGAGTTAGAGTAACATAATAGCTAATTAAGTAAAACCTATGTTATGGAATCTATATGAATAAATAAGAGGTCAATTCCCCAAGAAATACGGAAATTAAAAATCACCAGCTCTACTTTATGTTAACTTACACGCAACGGGCTCCATATCTGTATTATATATTATCTATCTATAGGCACTGTCACGCTTCAAGTTTAAATAATTTGCATATTTATTTTAAATATATTTATTTCATTAATTAGCTGTCCTTCAATACTTGGCTTTGATTTTCATATAACAGATCTGCATCGGAATATCGTCTTATATAGTGCAGAAAAGTGTTTGATTTTTGCATTTTATTTGGCTTTCAACAAGCTGGCATCTATTTGTAAAACTTTCCCTGACTATAATAAGTAAATTTATGAATTAAATATTTATTTAAAATTTTGTTTCAAAGAACTCAAGTCATGAATATATCTTACTTTGCAAAGAGATAGCGAGGAGGGCCAAGCCAACTAGTACTAAATAATAAAAAAAGAAACATTGCTTGAGTCCTACCATCAACAGCACAGACAAAAGATCAGTAACACATATAAATAGAAGAGATTCTATTGATATAATCAAACCGCTAACTTTTTCATTCTTCCAACTGCGAAAATAAAGGTTGGGAATAAAGACACAGAAGTATTAAAAAAAATGTGTAACTCTATTTAATAAACCTAATTTTGCCCCACAAAAAGGTTTTCAGAAGTTATTTATTTTTTTAAATCCAAACAGCAACATTAAGTATTCGGTCAATGAATGTCTAAAATTTCCTGTACGGACACGGATATTTTAAGCTTTGGTTTTACCTTTTCCGACACTCATTGATTGACATTGTAACTATTTAGGCTGTATTATCGTATTAAATTGCATTCTCATCATTCGCAAAGCACTGAGAAATGGAAAGTGATAATAAAAAGCAGTAATTGCCGTCTCCAACTTTCTAATGGTCATTATAACGAAAATCATTAGGAATAAGTAAAGATTGTTGAATTATAGAGAACTATTTCTGTCGTCTGAGTGACCTTGAATGCCGCTAATCCAACAACAATAAGAAATTGATTGACTCGATTTCGACGCGATGGCAACCGTTTGCCGTTTATATAAAACCAGAATGTTTTTGTGGTAATAATAGTTTAGTGTTACTAATTAACTCATCTGGAAGGGGATAGGTGAATGCATTCATTTACAAACGTTATTTGCTCGTAAGTGTAAATAATAAACCCAACTGGAAATCGAACACGTCTCTCCGATAATAATTCCGACCATTTTCTATTTCACCAGCCGCACATCCATGCTTACAGCACATGCTATTCTCAAGTGGTCACCCATCAAGATAAAAGTGGCTTCTAAGCAAACAATATATTTTAAGACATTTTCATGTTTATAAATGTTTTTTTTTATAGATACAAATATTTAAGTAAATGCTACCTCCCTCTCCTTACAAAATACTCTCAAACCCACATTCATTGCCTTGGTGTTTACGTCAAGGATCATCTCCCACTGGCTAGAGAGTTCTCTCTCGAATCGCCAGACTATTCGTACTTGTGTCTGCGGCTATCTCTTCTCAATGCCGTAAGCTATCTCTTCTTCCTTTATCGCTCTCCATCCTCTCAAGACTGCGGAATAATCGATAGCCTTTCTGACAGCATAGACAAGGCTCTCTCTCTATCTCTCTCCATCCGTTTGCTCACATATTAGTGTTTGGCTTAAGAATGCTACTACTGACCTTGCAGGCATTCAAATACTTAATTTTTCAGTTACTCAATCCCTCACGCAGATAGTTGATTTCCCCACGCATTTTGCCTACAACCGGGACGGTAAGGCCTCTCTTCTGGATCTGTATTTCACCTCCATCCCCGAGTCTTGTATCGCCTCGCAGCTCTGCCTTCTGGGTAACTCCGATCACGCTATAGTGTCTGTCAACATCTCCTTCAACTCCACCCCCTGCAAAGAACCTCCTACCTCTAGAACCTCATTCTGCTATCAACGAGCTGATTGGGACTCGTTCCGTGGTTTCCTCCGCGATGTCCCCTGGGATGTTCTCTTCACGCTCCCCGTTCAAGAATGTGCTTCTGAAGCCTCCTCCTGCGTCAAAGCTAGAATTGACACTTTTATCCCCTCAAGGAAATCTAACGTCAACTCGCGCTCCTCCCCTTGGTTCTCTGCTGCTTGCTCAGCGGCCATTGCCCATAGGAACCGCTTCTTCCACCTCTATCGTAGCGACATGTCCGACTGTAATAGACGTCTCTTTGCCTCTGCCCGTAACAAGTATAAATGTGTCCTCAACGAAGCTAAGTCGCTATTTGCTGCTCGAATGAAGGAACGTATTGCATCTCGCAAATTCGGCTCCAAGGATTACTGGTGTCTCTTCAAGAGCGTACTAAACAGTAGCAAACCCGCTATATCTCCTTTGTTCGACCTCTTTGAGGTCCTGACCTCTGCCAACAAGCCTGAATGCTTTGCTTGGAAATTTTCATTCAATTCAACGCTCGACACATCCGATGTACCCATACCCGATTTCCTTCTTAGAACTGAGGCCCTATTGAGCGAGTTGCACATAACCCCGTCATTGGTATTGGCATTATCACTAATTTCGACCCGCACAAGGCTAGTGGTGGAGATGGGATACCAGCCATTGTCTTCAAGAAATGTGCGCCTGAACTGGCGCCTGCACTCTCCAAATTATACAACTACTGCCTCAGGGAATCTTGTTTTCCAGACTTCTGGAAGTCATCATCAATTGTTCTTCTCTTTAAGAACTCCGGCGACCCCTCTAACCCTTCTAATTACCGTCCTATCAATCTCCTTTCCCTCTTCGGCAAAGTCTTTGAAGCTTTAATCAACACCGAAGTGGTTAACTACCTTACATCCCACAATCTGCTCTCAGACAAGCAATATGACTTCCGCTTTGCCCGATCGACAGCTGATGGGAGTACGGCCGGCCATCACTGAAACTGTCTACTTAGCTCTTCAGAATAACGGAGAAGCTCGTGCCGTGACCCTAGGTTTCTTCAACGCGTTTGATAGGGTTTGACATGCTAGCCTTCTTCGCAAGCTCCAGGGTAATGGTATTACATGTCGATTGTTTGATTTAATACAATCATTTCTGTCTAACCATGAATTGAAAGTCGTTCACAACGGATTCTCCTCCAGCTCCTATCCAACGAACGCAGGTGTTCCCCAAGGCTGCATCCTAGGCCCTACTCTGTACCTTATCTTCCTGACGCCACTGATTCCCAACTAGGCATCAACGCGGTCGACACTACAATTTATTCCTGCCTCAAAAACAAATCTAGTGTCGCTGACAAAACTAACCTGTCCGTTCGTCTCGAAAAGGACCTCCAATCGGTTGTGAACTGGGGCAGGAATTGGCTGGTTAACTTTATCGCCACCAAAACAAAACTTCTCTCTATTAATCGCCACAGAGATCCTTCCCTGCCCACCCCATTAAAATGTCTGACGCTCAACTTCCCGAGAGCGCCTCTCTGAGGCTGCTCGGTCTCATGTTGTCTACTGACCTGAGATGCAACAAATACATTGAGTCAATTGCTTCGTCTACCGCAAGAAAAATTGGCTCCTTGTGCCACGCCAGGATATTTTTCTCCCCGGAATCTATCCTTCAAATCTACAAATCAACTATTCGCTCTTGCATGGAGTATTGCTGCCATATATGGTCTGGTACACCTTCTGTTTTCCTCGGGGTTCTTGATAAGATCCAGAGAAGAATATGCAATATAATTGGCCCTGATCTGGCATCTCGTCTACAGTCGCTCTCTCACAGTCGTGCCGTCGCCTCTCTCTGTCTTTTTCACAAATACTTTTATGGTAATTGCACCGGTGAGCTGCTTTCGCTTGTTCCCCGACTTCGCGAATTCAAGCGTCCTACGAGGCTGGCATCCCGCTCTCACCCTTTCACTGTTGAAACTGTTAAATGTAGCTGCCTCTTCTACTCCAATAGCTTCATATCTCGCACCTCTCACCTGTGGAACGCCTTTCCCTATTCCTGTTTTCCTGATAGCTTTAATCTCAAACTATTCAAATGTAATGTCAATCGACATCTCCAGTTGCCTTGATCTATCCCCTATCCTTCTCTTCATCCTTTCCTCTATCATTCCTATCTGCTCTCGCTCTAATTCCTCTATAACCCCTTGCGTGCTAGTGGCTTCCCGCCTTGCTAGGGGTGAAATGATTAAAAAAAAACAGTATTAACAACATTTACTGGCCTGAATATCCGAGAAATTGTTATAATAAATGTGCGCCCTCCGACAGGAATCGAACCTGTATCCTTTACGGAACCGTCATATTGCCTGACGTGATTTTACCGATTTCGCCACAGAGGAGCGTTTCGGTTAGCTAGATCGATTTTACTGTTTTTAAAATACAATCTTCCATGATTTTCTCACGTACATTCATATCTGCTCGATGCGTATCTAAATGTAAACAAATGACGTCACACATTATGAAAGTCGGACAATTATTTTAAGGTGTTTTTATGTTTATATATTCTTTTTTATAGATAAAAATATTTTAGTAAATTCTCTGTTTATAATAAACAGTATTAACAACATTTACCGGCCTGAATAATATTTATAAACAAAATTTTTAAAAATCCTGCAGAAGGGTGAAAAAAATTCCGGAACGTGGAAGTATTTATAGTATCCTACAACTTCAGTGTCAATTTCCTCCATATCTTATTCCAGCGATCATGACTCTCAACAGCGTTGTAGCTCTTAACTATGTCTGTTCCTTTTCCAACTGTCCCCGTTCAGCCATACATTCACTCGACATTGTCATACAATTGAGGAAGCTGTCGAATACAAGTGTGACAGTCGTGCTAGTTGTTATCGGAGTACTAAGAACGGTTTGGAAGGGTATATGACAAAGAACTAGTTGTTAACAAAGTAAAAAACTAGAAAAATGGAAGATTGAATGTCTTTGACTAGATGCGAGGGTGTCTCGTCAGTATCCTAACGATGTTGTGACTGTATCTTTTTGCTTGATATATTGTCTGAAAGTGGAATTGTTTTTTCGCCATTCTATCTCCTCTTTTGAAATCTTATTGAAAGCATATCTCCCTAGCCTAGTACTTGGTGGGGCCGAGGATTGGCCGATGATTCTCCCCCACCAGGTCGACGCTTGACACAAGGTAAAGCCGTATATTCAGTCATCATCATCATGACGACGCAGGCAGTTACCCACTTGTTGGCCCATGTGAGTATCGTTTCGCTCTAGCTGACTGCATTTACATTTTTCATTTTTTTTTTTTATTTATTTTTTTTTTTTTTTCGTTTTTTCCGTTTTTTAAATTTTTTATTTTTCCCTCCCCCTCCCTCCCTCCCTACCGAAAGGCATTTTGTCCCAGTGATGCTACTTATTTGATAATTTAGTAAGGAATCCCGATCCGAAATGTTAACAAAGTAAAAAACTAGAAAAATGGAAAATTGAATGTCTTCTACTGGATGTGATAATAAATCCGGGTAACCGTATTTTCAATTTCTTTTTAGAATAGACAATGGGACTTATACTAAGTTAAAACTTAATGTGATAAAGTATAGCCATTTGTGAACCAGGACTCCTTACCTGTTATCTCCCCCTCCAATCCTTCCCTCTGTTTTTGTGTCGTCCTTTTTTGTGTTATCTGTAATAGGAGTAGGTAGTCCCTTCTACCGCCCGGTCAACACTCCTCCCCCTTCTATTGGACATGAGTAGAGGCTTACACCTTGTTTCTTGTCTAGGATGGGGTTCCCGGTACTGTCTTTCTCTCCGGCCTCTGTATTAGTGCAGGTCTGTTTCTCCCGTGATGCGTGCAGTCTGTGGCAACATCTCTTCATTCTGAGGGTACACGGCTGACAGTTCTCTGGTTGCTGTTTCCGACTGGTAGTTAGGAGCCCTAACTCTTGCGTAGCGTCTTGAGCGGCTGCTCTGATCAACAGTTGTATAATACCGGGGTGTTTGTAGTGCCATGTCGCGCGTGGAAAGGTGTCCCTGCAGTCACCTCCGGTGGGCAGCCCTGAGGCCACATAATGATGCGGATTTTGCCAACTCCTCTCTGCCCGCGTCACGGTCGAAACTGTCTGTTTTCTCTTACCTCAGGCCTTCTCATCTTTGCAAATAAATCCAACATGAGTTACAAAACCGAAAGATTTACCCTAAACCAGCATCTCAGAAACCACCTAAACCCCTCAACATTTCATTCTCCAACATCCGGGGCATTAGAACAAACTTCTACAGTCTGGAATCTTTCCTCACTGCAAACGGCCCGGATGTACTGGCTCTCTGCGAGACAAACCTTGTCTCATCTATCCCCTCTTCTGATCTCTCGATCCCCGGCTATCTTCCTCTCCTCAGAAAAGACTCTCTAACCCACATGCACGGTCTTGGTGTCTACGTCAAGGAACATCTCCCCCTGGCCAGAGAGTCCTCTCTTGAATCGCCTGACCAGTCATACATGTGTCTCCGTCTCTCTCTCCTCAATGCGGTAAGCTATCTCTTCTTCCTTTACCGCTCTCCATCCTCTCAAGACTGTGAGATACTTGATAGCATTTCAGACAACATAGACAAGGCTCTCTCCCTCCACCCGTTTGCTCACATTTTGTGTGTTTGGAGACTTTAACGCCCATCACACTCTGTGGCTTAAGAATGCTACTACTGACCATGCAGGCATTCAAACGCTTAATTTTTCAATCTCCCATTCCCTCACACAGATAGTTAACTTCCCCACTCGTTTTGCCCTCAACCGGGTAAGTAAAGCCTCTCTACTCGACCTGTGCTTTACCTCCATCCCCGAATCCTGCAGCGCCTCGCAACTATGCCCACTTGGTAACTCTGACCATGCAGTAGTATCGGTTAACATCTCCTTTAACTCTTCCCCTATAAAGAACCTCCTACCACTAGAACTTCGTTCTATTATCAACGAGCTGACTGGGACGCGTTCCGTGATTTCCTCCGCGATGTCCCCTGGGATGGAGTCTTTAAGCTCCCCGTCCAAGAATGTGCTTCTGAGGTCTCTTCCTGGGTTAAAGCTGGAATCGACGCTTTCATCCCATCAAGGAAATATAGGGCTAAGACGCGCTCCTGCCCCTGGTTTTCGGCTGCTTGCTCAGCCGCCATCGCCCATAGGAACCACTACTTCCACCTATACCGTAGCGACATGTTTGACTGCAATAGACGTCTCTTTGCCGCCGCCCGTAACGATTGTAAGCGTGTCCTAAATGATGCTAAGTCACTTTTTGCGGCTCGAATGAAGGAACGTATTGCATCTCGCAAATTTGGCTCCAAAGATTATTGGCGTCTCTGCAAGAGTGTATTGAATAAGTGCAAACCCTCTATACCTCCTCTATTCAACCAGTTCGAAGTCTTGACCTCCTCTACCGACAAGGCTGAATGCTTTGCTCGGAAATTTTCATCCAACTCGACGCTCGACTCTTCTGGTGTACCCATACCTGACTTTCCTCTTAGAACTGAGGCCATATTGAGTGGGTTAAACATAACCCCAACCTTGGTACTGGGCGTTATCTCCAATTTAGATCTCAACAAGGCGAGTGGTGGAGATGGGATACCAGCCATTGTATTAAAGAAATGCGCGCCTGAACTGGCGCCCGCCCTTTCGAACTATACAACTACTGCCTCAAGGAATCTTGTTTTCCTGACTGCTGGAAGTTCTCTTCGATTGTTCCTGTCTTCAAGAACTCCGGCGACCCCTCTGACCCTTCCAACTACCGTCCTATCAGTCTCCTTCCCTCTTCGGCAAAATCTTCGAAGCTCTAATCAATACCGGGGTGGTTAACCAGCTCACATCCAATAATCTGCTCTCAGACAAGCAATATGGTTTCCGCTTTGCCAGATCTACAGCCGATGTGCTCACAGCCATCACGGAAACAGTCTACCGAACTCTCCAAAATAACGGGGAAGCCTGAGCCGTGGCACTAGATATCTCCAAAGCATTTGATAGGGTTTGGCACGCCGGCCTTCTCCGCAAGATCCAGGGTTATGGCATTACGGGTCAATTATATAACGTAATACAATCATTCCTGTCAAACCGTGAATTGAAGGTCGTTCACAACGGATTCTCCTCCAGTTCCTACCCCACGAACGCAGGAGTTCCTCAAGGCTCCATCCTAGGCCCCACTCTATTCCTTATCTATATAAATGACCTTCCTGACGCCGTAACTTCTCAAGTCGGCATCTACGCGGATGACACCACAATTTATTCCTGCCTCAAAAACAAATCCAATCTCGCTGACAAAACTCACCTTGCCGTGCGCCTCGAAAAGGACCTCCAATCGATTGTGAACTGGGGCAAGATTTGGCTGGTCAACTTCAACGCTTTGAAGACTAAACTGCTCTCTATTAATCACCACAGAGAGCCTTCCTTCCCTCCATTATAATGTCTGACGCTCAACTTCCTGAGAGCAACTCTCTGCGGCTTCTCGGTCTCACGTTGACTGCTGACCTGAGATGGAATAAATACATCGAGTCAATTGCCTCGTCCACTGCGAGGAAAGTTGGCTCCCTGAGCCGCGCTAGGAAGTTTTTTCTCCCTGAGTCGATCCTCCAGATATACAAATCCACAATTCGCCCTTGCATGGAGTATTGCTGCCATATATGGTCTGGCGCCCTTCTGTTTGCCTCTCGGGGTTCTTGATAGGCTCCAGAGGCGGATATGTAATATGGTTGGCCCTACCCTGGCGTCTCGTCTACAGTCACTTTCTCACAGACGCACCGTCGCCTCCCCTCTGTCTGTTCTACAAATACTTTCATGGAAACTGCTCCGAGGAACTGCATTCGCTGGTTCCCAAACTTCATGAGTTCAAGCGCCCTACGAGGCTGGCATCCCGCTCTCACCCCTTCACTGTCGAAACTCATAAATGTAGCCGTCTCTACTACTCTAATAGCTTCATGTCTCGCACCTCTCGCCTGTGGAACTCTCTTCCCTCCTCCTGTCACCCCTGAGAGTTATAATCTCCAGCTATTCAAGTGTAATGTCAATCGACATCTCCAGTTGCCTTAATCTATCTACTACCCTCATCCTTTCTTCTATCACTCCTATCTGATCTTCCTATTTTCTGTAACCCCTTGCGTCCTAGTGGCTCCCCGCCTTGCTTGGGGTGAAATGCTTAAAAAAAAAAAAAAAAAAAAAAAACCAAAGAAAGAGGTTTGAAACCCTCAATTAAATTTTTCTGTAACAACGTAGTCTCCTCAACCGGTTACTGTTGATGTCAAACATTAATGACTAAATAGTTATAATATTGGTTTGACTAAAAAGTTCCTTCGCTGTATAAATAAAGGGAACGGACTTTCCGGCCAGCCCAATATATTTGATGATGGAATCTTTGCATAAAACTATTTTTAAAAGGTATCAACGAATAAATTGAGTTTTGCTAATATTTCTTTAAGCGAAAGCACAGCAGAATTCGAATTTTTTTTTTTTTTTATGCTTGCAAGAAATATAATTCGTTTTTTTATTTATTTTTTTTCAATATGAGAAACTCATACACTCCTCGGTACGTGATGAAAGGCATTATCGCTAAAAACAAAATAAAAAGAACTCGATTCTTTTTTTATTTTTCATTATGGAAAACTTACTCTTTCGGAAATATAGAAATTGACACGTAGACAAAAACAAAACAACAATAATAAAATAGGCAGCAAAAGAAAAAGAAAACATATTTATTAAAAGCAGCCTTTCATGAAGCTCGACACATAAAATATGTATACAACGGATTTACAGAAAGTTGTTAACGCCCTAGGTAACAGATGATGGATCAGTTTGAATCTCTGTTCTAACCATATTGCAGTGGCTTCCTATTTTACTTTTATTTTTATTTGTTTATGTCTCCCCACAGCTTCCTTATAACTCTAATCAATGTTTCTCTGATTCGCTGATACTTACGAGCACATTACGTTGAAACACCGGGTCCAGCACGATCACATAGTTAAGCAACGTCGAGCATGGTCAGTAACTACATGGGTGACATCTTGGGAATACCAAGTTAGATGCGGATAACTACTTACAACTGGAACTCGGCGAGCCGAGTTACAATTCTCGTTTGATTAGTTATATACACTTGGAGTTGATTCATACTTTTCCCAATGGGTTTTTTTTTGCGCGTAAGTGTATATAATGGAGAAGGAGTTTCCCCCGAACTATAGGTTAAATAGTAAGACCTGTTTTAGTAAATTATTATCACCTCCAAGAAATTCTTACAATCTAAAAACTATTTTCTGGATTTAAATAACCGTGAAAAGGCTGATAACCCGTAAAGATAAAATCAATCAATCAGTCTTACTCCTAAATATTCCTTCCATTCATAAAAACAATCGTTGGGTAGTTTATGCGTTCAAGAAAATTTCAACTGTCACGTTCTGATAATAGATATAATTTTCTTTGTAGTCCCTATTGTCCTTGTTGATCGTGATATTCTCGGCATCTGTTAATTCAAGTCTCTCCACAGTCTTTAAGGATGTTGGCTTCACTACTACAGAGGAAGATAAAAAAAGGACATAGTATCTCATCACGTATTTATTTCTTTAAAACGGCATTTTCCGTGAAACAACACACATCAAGCCAGTAGTCACATTCCTACCAGACACGTTGTAGCATGTCTTGCGTAAGATACCTCAGCACCTATCTGCTTAAGTACCTCTAAGATTGTAGGATAGAGTGGGGAATATATACCTGCCCTTTCACATAGCCCCATAGTAACCCCCCCAAAAAAAAAACAAGGTGTCAAGTCAGGTGACAGTGGTGACCATTTCAGAAGTACATAGTTATTATCACTGGCACTCCCGATCCATCTTCCTGGTAACAAGATGAGCTTTATAGTTAAACCAATATTATAATTATTTAGTCATTAATGTTTGATATCAACAGTAACCGGTTGAAGAGATTACGTTGATACAAACAATTTAATTGAGGATTTCATACCTTCCTCTTTGATTACTAGTTCTTTGTCATATAACCTTCAAGACCGTTCTTAGTACTCCGATAACAACTAGCACGACTGTCACACTTGTATTCGACAGCTTCCTCAATTGTATGACAATGTCGAGTGAATGTATGGCGGAACGGGAGGAGGGTGAAAAGCAACAAACGTAGTTAAGGTTTTACAAAGTATGGGAGGCTGTGGAGAGTCATAATCGCTGGAATAAGATACGGAGAAAATTGACATTGATGTTGTAGGATACAATCGTCATTTCCACGTTCGAGAATTTTCTCAGCCTTGTCTAAAATTTAAAAAAAATGTTTATATATATTTCATTTGCTTAGAAGCCACTTTCATCTTGATGGGGGACAACTTGAGAATAGTGCTGTAAGCATGGATGTGCTGGTGGTGCAATAGATGATGGCCGGAATTCTTAATCGGGGAGACGAGTTCTATTTCCATTTGGGTTTATTTTTTACACTTACGAGAAAATAACGTTGAGATATAGTCGCACATTCAACTTAGTACGTTTTTACACATTTTCCTTTTTAATTTCAGATCATTCGAGCACGAATTAGACTACAAATTTATGTCAATTTTGGCGGGAAACCCTGGATAATGTCTATAACAGATTTTCACTGTTTAATAAAACAAAATAAAACAAGTGTCCCCACTAAAAAAATAATATTTATAGTAATAAGAAATAATATCTGATAAAAATATCCTTTCCAAAAATGACGACTGTTTACGTTTCGACTACGAAACTAAAAAGAGAAGATATAAATTCGAAGAAGTCCTTAAACGAACAAAAAAGGGATCTTTTAACCGAACAGTCAGAAGCATATTTTTGCCAAAAAGTGGTTTCCTTGATGGAAAAACGGGATGCAAGTTTCTATTCCTATCATAGGTGCATCGTCATTAATTTCACAGTTTAATGGAATAAAATATAAATAAACAGAGATAATCACTAAAAAACGCGTATATACTAAAAATAATATCAATATTAATAAGCAGTAATATCCGATTAAAATCCCTTCAAAATAGATACTGATTTTTCAAAATACTTACTGTGGCGTAATGGATAGCGGCTCGGATTAAAAACTCGAAGAACCGAGTTCAAATTCCATTCGAATCCATTGCATTCACTTACGTTATAATGCCCTTGGTAAAGGTATGAATCCTCTTCTTCTCCCCATCAGACCGGGTTCTATAGCATTGGATTAGTCTTTCTACTGCAGAAAGAAATGGCAATCAACTGCTGGAAAAAGATGCATGATCGCCTAGTCAGTCAGCTATGTGACATACGCACGACACGTAACTGACTGACTGTTGTTTGCGCTTTGGGTACGAAAGAAAGGCTAGTAGATATACAGGGTGGTCTGATAGTCCAGTCATCCTTTTTAAAATGTAATCAGAAAAGTAGAAGAACAAGTAATACAGTAATACTTTGGTACCTCGACGAGATCGCTAAAAAAAAGAGCATAGCATGATGAAAAAGACGCCAAACTTGAAAAAAAAAATATTGTTTAAATGTTTATTATTATTATTAAGAGGAAAGATGAAGGTATTGTGGGGGTATTTTTTTTACATTTTTTAATCGTTCCTAGCACGTCCAAAATTTTCGTTAAAAATCTTGTTTTTTTTTAGTCAGCAAAATTGACCATTTTTTTTTTCTATTTTATAAAAAAAAACTGGAAATCTCATTTTGAAATTCTTTTAAATATCAATTATCATTTTTCAAAACTTATTTTTAGAAAATCAGAAATTATGTTTATTTAAAATATTTTAAACCAAGCTTAACTTAGCTTCTGCGCCGAAAAGGTGTAATTTGAAAATAAAACAAAGCAGGTCATAAACTTTCGCGTCACTTGACAGCTGATAAATGACATATTGACGGATTCCGTGACGATAATTTGTTCTACGGAAGGAAAAAAGGGAAATTATTTACATTTAAGTGAACAAATTATTTACCTCGTTATTTTAAGGAAAACTTTCAGCGCTTAAATTTTTTTGTACTTAGCTTTCACCTTACGTTTACGATGCTTTATGGAAAATATATTATAAAGAAATTAAAATAAGACTGTTAAGAGTGAGATTAAATTTCATAAGAAAGGTATTTAATTAATTTATAGGTACCTTTCTTATGAAATTTTATCAGAAGTGTACATAAAATACTATAATTCTATGTACATTTATTACATTTTACTGTGTTATTTGTATTGCCATTCATTTTGTTATTAATTTTGATATTTCATTTATGGAAAAATGTCTTAAGTGAGATTAATATAAAAAGAAGATCATATAAATTTCATAAGGATACTGATACTTGTAGGTACCCTTCTCAGTTGAAATTGAAAAATCAAATTAACTTCTTCACACGTGTTTCGCAAAAGTAAATGCCTTAACAGCGAAAAGAATGCTTAACTCAAATAAAGACACTTAATTGTATTCTGGTTGGTCTTCCGTACTTCCGTAATTACAGCCGTATTATAAACACAAAATTACATTTTTTAATTACTGAAGAACTTCTGATTAGTCAAAATGATACAATTTACAACGCGCTAAAAAAGATAAATCTCGTAAGGACACTGCGATGTGGCTTTTAACTGATTTATAATATGTTAACAACTTAAATGTAAAAATCTATTATAATTAAAAAAATCAGAAATAATTGTATTAATAATTCATTTTTCATCGATTTTTTTTTTCTTTTTGCTTTCAGAAAATATTGTCCATATTCATAAAAACAACTAAAAGCAAATAAAAGCATTTGAAATTAAATAATGTATTGAGTCTTGTATGTTACAATTCAGAGCTGATTTTCAGGTAGAGGGTCCAATTCAAAACAACAAAAAAAAACATGATTTGCATTCCTCAAAGCCTTGTGCTTTTAACTATAGTAATCACTAAACCCGATGCGATCGAATTTGTAGCGTTTGCAATGAAATTAGTTATGGGGGGTAATAAATTTAAACAAAAAATATTTTTGCCATGACTTTAATAAAAAAAAAACATATTTATAATGATTTCCATCATCTGTGAATAGTTTCTGACAGTTTCATTAACATCTGACAATTATTTTTATGTTTGAAATATTTTCCAAATTAATGTATGTCATACAAAAAAAAAAAAAATGCTAAAATATTGTATATGCTATATTGCTAATTCCAGTGATACAAAGAGAAACAAGGTTTGTTTAATCAAAAATTAGAATATTGTAAAAAGGATATTTTTTTCAAAATAATTAAAATAGACTTTGATCTTTCTTATGAATAACATAAGCTTTTAGAGGATACAATGTTGTTTTCGTCAAGTTTGGCGTCTTTTTCATCATTCTATGCTCTTTGTTTTAGCGATCTCATGGAGGAATCTAAGTAATACTGGATTCAGAGAACGTCTTTATGAACAGAGAAAACAAAATTATGCGGCGCCGTGTTCTGTGTGATATTTGACGAAGATGTGCTTTGTCGAGAAGGGCGCTCCAAACGGCGCCCTTCAAATCATTGGTATTCTGGTATTGTTCATGTGAAACTCTCTCCTTGATAATCCCCCAGAGCGTAGAAAAAGAAAATTATATTATGTAGAGTTGACAAGACATCCGGACAACGCTGTAGATTAACAGAAATCACGGGAAAATAGGTACCGTAATTCCCCATGTATAATACGCCATCATCCATAATACGAACCCCTAAAATTGTGCTGAAATTTCGTGAAAATGCTTCTATTCAAGTATAATACGGAACTTTTGTTTTGTAATCAAACCCTATGAATTGTTCCTGTTCAATTTCGTTACAGCCAGCGTTTCCTACTCTTATTAGTTTTATGATAATTCTTATTTTATTTTACATTTGTAAGTATTTTTAGGTAAATGTGAGTGTATTTGACATCCTTATAGAGTCGCAATGGCCGAATGTTAGTGTCAAATTGTCGTATGTTTGTGGTGAGGAGTCATTCTGCAGCTGAAATCGACCTATGAAACAGCAATTTTTAAAAGTTTTAATGTAGCTGTGTATAATACGCATCCCTAATTTTGCTTATTATATTTTTTTAGAAAAAATGCGTATTATTAATGGGGAATTACGGTAATCCAACGCATGCACTACCAATCTGGTCAGCGTTGTTAAACTAGTAACTGCGCGCTTTAGAAATTGGTATTCCTCATGCAAAAAAAACGGGTGCATGTTCGATTCTTGTCAGAGGGATATTTTTTCTTTCGTAAGAATTCTCAAGACACGTCTAGAAACTGTAACACATGTAAGAATATAATAGCTGTCAATTCGTATCCCAATATATCTGTCTATTAGGAGAGTTACGCAATCCCTATCGTAGACACCAACTCAGGCACATTTGTGTTTGTTCAGAGCCCACTTGTGGCTTATACTGCAACTAGATTTTTGGGGAAGGTGCATTATCTAGCGTGATCTACAGCTTGATTCAGCCCAGTACACTGAAAACCTGGGCCACGATTATTTCGTGCTAAACAAACATCGTCGTCCAAAATTGTTCAGTTTTGGGTCAATCCGTATTATGATTTTCAGGTACTTCCCAGAAGTGCTGCAGGTTGAGATCGCCACCCACTGACCGATAACATCATGAAATCACTTTCTCTACGAATCGACGATAGCGAGATTCGAACCAGGGTCTCATGGTCCGGAAGCGAGCTTACTAAGCATAACTCTGAAATTCAGAGAAAAAAAAACTATCTCTACTTATTTCATATTCTAAAGAATGTGAAATATTTTCAGGCCTTTAAAATTTGTTTATATATCTCTTTTCTTCGAGCAGCAGTTGACAACCCTATTTAATAGGAGTTAAATAGAAATAAAGAATTATGACATTTCACAGTTTTTCTGCCAGCAATTTATCAATCTGGCTGTAGAAAAAAAAAAATCGAATCCCTCACGCGGAGGGAAATTTTATATTCAGCAAATTCTGTATTGCGTTTTTGCATTAATTATTTAGAATCCACACAGACAGAGATAAGAGATTGTGGAATCGAGAAGTAATTTGATTTCTGTTTTATCAATTTCTCAATATTGTTTGCAAATACGCATTAATTGGAATCCAGACTCACAGAGATAGGAAGTTGGCAACGACAGCTGATATTTTCACACTTGATGATATCAAAATCGATGTTTAAATATGTAATTAAGACGAGAAATCGACCGACGGAAGTTCAAATTCAAACGGAATGTGCTATTTTTATTAAAATCTGAGCCCATAATTTAGCACAATAAACTGAATACAGAACTCTAATTTCCGTTTCAAATCTGCGTTCAAGGCGGTTGATGACGAGATAAAACCGGACTAAGCGCTTAGATAGGGCAAAGTCTGACAGCTTCTATGTTTTTCTTTAACTGTGTTTAGAATAAAATAAGGCTGTGTCGCTGGCGAATGAGGTGCTCCGTCCAGTATTCCCATTGTTCTCTTATGTTGTGAGATTACGCAAGTTCGCTCTCCATAACAAATTGTTCACAGCTAACCTGGCTTATTTCATCATTTAATAATTACCTTTTCTAATCTTTATATATATATATATATATATATATATATATGGATTTGGAAGATAGGGCTGCCTTTCAAGTCTTTAACTAGTCCTCAGTATTCAGATGAGAAACACATTCTTCTGTCTGTTTCTTCAGGACCTCGGCGATCATCTCTCACCAAAATGTTCTGACCTTTATAGCCCTTAATAAATGTTGTCTTCGTTTTTCACCTAAAAAAAAAAACTTGTTCCACCATTCATTTACTTCTGCTGTCAAGGCAGGTTACGCGTTGCTTCTCTATATATATATATATCTGTTTTGTGAGTATCAAATGTTCTAGAATCACTTTCCTGATGATGTGATCTAGAAATCGTCACCAGTCCTTACCTGATATTAAGTATAAGTGTCCTTATTATTCGGACTATTTATACATTTTCGTCGTTGATGTCATGTCGGATCTATGGCAATCTCAGCATCCTCATGTAGAATACCATATGTCTTGCTTCAAGTCACTTCACTTTGGATTATATATATATATATATATATATATATATATATATATATATGAGATGAGAGAGAGAGAGAGGCAGATAGATAGAAAGAATCATAAAATGCTGTATGTTTATAAACCTATGAAAGCCAGATATTTATTCTACGTTTTC
The DNA here is from genome assembly GCA_903632075.3 of Acanthosepion pharaonis. Lineage (NCBI taxonomy): Eukaryota > Metazoa > Mollusca > Cephalopoda > Sepiida > Sepiidae > Acanthosepion > Acanthosepion pharaonis. Next base: position 413,564 of record CAHIKZ030000135.1, read on the forward strand.
TAATTAATATCGAATTATCCTAGGGGCCATTAATGTGTTTAGGCGTCAATCAGGGTCTCATGTGTTAAGGCATCAATCAGGATCTCATGTCCCAACAGCAAGTCACGCCCGTACACCTAATTTGTTTTTTTTATTCACTTTCACACAAATAATTATGATCTCCCTGAGGCCACTCAAAAATATTCTCACAATCTGAAAATATTTTCTGGCTTTAAATAACTTCCAAAGGTTTGATAAGCCGTAGAAGCCATAGAAAACAAATGAAACGATTCAATTAATCATTGCCCTGTAATATGCAATATATATATATATATATATATATATCTTTGTTATCTTTGAGCAAATTAATCTCTGTTTTTTTTTTTTTTTTTTTACTGTTACCCCTCCTTAATAGTGAGAATATGTGAGAAAGAAAACATTAATATCGGCTGAATTTTTCTAAAAATTCAATACAAACAATATCTTAAAATATCCATACGGATATCAAACGTGCAAAATGCTGAAATTAGTAGATGGGAGTGGCTGGTTTTGATGTCCAATATTCCATTCGCAATTAAAGCCACGCTTTTGCATACCATTCTTTCTGCGGTTGCAAAATACTATAATGACTCTCTAACATACTAACTAGTCCCCATACTTGGAAGTTTTTGTGTGTGGAGGAGGGGGATAACTGGGAAAAATCTATCCTCATAGTGTATTTACATTGCATAATGATCTTCCAAATGTAATCAAAGCTAGGTATGTAAAATCCCCTTCATAATCTCAAATTGCAGCAAAAATATCAGTTGACCAGAGAAAAAGGTTACTGGAATATATAGGTTCTGATAAAGCACGCACTGAAACAGGCAATAACTCCTAAGAATAACGCATAGACGGAATACGAAAAGCGTCACGTGTCTACTTGAAAACTAACACTGTCACCTAACTGGGGTAGGGGAAACGAGTTAAAGTAAAGAAACACGGGGCAAATATACTCGGGACAGATTAGTATATGACCCCTAGCTAAGTTAACTTGATTAAAAAAATGAAAAAAAGGGTTGCGTCCTTGTCAACAGCAGTACTACATTGCTGCAAATTCAGTACAACTAGCTTCAACGTTGAAAGTTTTTTAGTACGGTATCCTGACCATGAATTCCACAGTCTTCCCAACGTCTTTAAGACACTGCAGTGGAAGAAGTGGTTGTCAACCTTCTTCACCCACTTACAACATAACGCATTGCAGCGAGATTGACAGTCTCATACACAAAGAATCTTACCGACCCAAGATGAACATCTAAGTGATTTCTCAACCTCATCGATGCACCAAAGGCCACAGGGAGCGATATCTAGTTTCGTCAAACCGAGATCGTTCATCAAACCATTATGAACGGACCCCATTCTAACACTTGATATAATGCTTTCAGGGAAAACGGACTGGTGTCAGAGAGGCTAAGGTTAACCCTTAAGAAAATCTTCAAGGCCTTGGAAATTCGCGATAGAAGGAACACTCGACACTGGACAAATAGAGTTCGTCCATCTTGCAAGTATGCACACTCTTCAGGGATGAAAAGATTTAATCTCCCAGAATTGGTCATTTCCATCCGATTGCGTATATATCCGAACTATGAAGCTGATGGGAATCGTTTCTTAACTAATCTCAACGATAAGCATTAATAGACCGACCTCATACGAATGGATTTAAAAAGAGGTTGCTATGTAACTGGGGAGCCTTGACTAGCCACAAGAGGGAGAACAAGACTCAAACTAAAGCAATTAGTTGGGTACACAGGAGTGGAAGCACGAGAGTCGGTAAAGAAGTATGCGGTAGATGTGCGATGCACAATCTTCCGATCTCTTTTTTAAGGAGAGATTCAGCTGTGTCCGCAGATGAAAGAAAGAACCGGTGAAGGGAAACTCCCTTCCACCTGCACAACTGCAAGCCAACAATCTTATCTTGATTGATCATAGACATAGTTATCGTATCATTCCCTCTGATTTCTATGCTTACTTAGTCAATCTTGGTAGTGCTCGTGGCAAGCAAATTCATATTGTCGGAATAGCCGGAGTATCTGGCTGATATGGTAGCATCGGATAGCGTAAGGTCCGGATATACTATAGGCTCTAACGCAAGATCGCGCGCGAATCCCGCAACCCACCAGTATCGTAGAGGCATCACATGTACTGCAACCGCACTAGTAGTGTTGTTTCTTGGGGAAGATAGCCTGACGGAGACCAACCTTTGAATTTGAATTTCCTTCTCTTAGACCGCTTGCCATACAAGGCTATACAACGCAGCCTGTCCTGCTATTTACCCATAGCTGGTTAAATAACAGGAAACACTGGGTTGATAGTAAATAGCAAGAACGTAAAGGGAAATCAAAAGCGGTCAACTTTGACGAATGGAGCGAGACAATACGAAAGGCTCCGAACTAACGTCATTCAAAAGCGCAATGAGATTTGCATACGAATGTCGGCTCCAAGTCCGAAAAAAGTAGCAGAAGCCTCTGGTCAACTCTAGTTAATGCCTTAGACTGCTCCAAGTAAAGGCTCTTCTGAACAGTCCTACACATCATAGCACAGATTTCCCGGGTCCATTCAAAAGAAGCAGGACATCCCTAAAACGCCTGGCTAATGTCTTGGCCAAAATCTTTAACTCTGTATTTAATATCGTTAAGCACCAAAAAGTACTAATCCCATCCCCACCGTTTTTGTATTTTCGTAGTAACTTGGTCACAACCCTGGTGATGTGTTGGAATATAGGTCCTTTCATCGTGAAGTTGTTAATCAACCCCTGCTAGGCAACAAAGACGACCAACTGCCTCTTGTATAATTCGTCATGAAGCTCATCCAAGCCAGGAGTCTTGTACAGACCAACAAGTTTCAAGGCTTTCCCGATCTAAGAATGTTACATCACCCTTGCAATCAGCCGCTTCAGGGCGAGGAAAGACGGTCAAATAGGCTTCGAAATGAGGTGAGCTCAGATCGTGCCCCAGGTGAACAATTCATCAAGGTAATTCCGGAAATCCTCAGATATGCACGTGTTTGTAGTAACGGTTTGAGTATCCTGCAATGTGATGCACGCGATATATCAATTAGAAGTAAAACGGTCATATTCGTTGCCTCATGAACCATTCTTTTTAACTTAACTCTAACTACGAGGGATCCTTCTTAATAAGCAAGGAAACCAGTTTTGTCCTAGCTACATCTAAGTTTCCGTGATCTCATGATTTGAAAGCCCTATCTACTCGAGATTCACATGAGAATTGCGCTGGTAATCTGTCTAGAACGAGTCACCAACTATAGTCAGATTACAAAGAAGAAGAAGAAGAAGAAGAAAAGTCTGAGAAATAAATAGGAAGATGCAAATGAAATAGTATAGAAGGAGAACGGATGGAAGAAAAAAGAACAACTACTACTAGTAGTAGCAGCATCAGCAGCTGAAGAGGAAGAAGAAGAAACACTATGATAAAGAGGAGGATGTAAAGGAAATATAAAAGTAGAACGGATGGAAAAATACCAACAAGAAGTAGCAGTAGTAGTAGTATTAAAGAAAAAAGAAGAAGAAACACTATGAGGAAGAGGAGGATATAAATGAAATATTAAAGAAGTTTAACAGATGGAAGAAAAAGAAAAACAGGTTGTAGTAGTAGTAGTATTAGTAGTAGTATTAGTAGTAGTCGTAGTAGTAGTAATAGAAGAAGACACACTATTAGAAAGAGTAGGATGTAAAGAAAATATAGAAGTAGAAGAGATGGAAGAACAACAATAGCAAGGAGTAGAAGTAGTATTAGTATTGGTAGTAGTAGTAGTACAAGAAGAAGAAGAAGAAGAAATGATAGCTTGACCTATCGTCCTTTTCAAATTCCTTCCCTGTCTTTTAACAGGAGTAGATGTTTATCCCTTATTGCATTGTTAGGGTTCGATTTCTGTCTCATTCTAGAGATTCCATTAAATCTTCAGTTCCAATTTCACCGTCTAAACACTGAAATTTAATTTACTATTTATCTTTTTTATTCTTTTCCTTAATGAGGTTGAAGAGGTTTTGTCCATAACCAGGTCCACACTCCTCTACGGTCTTTTGAATGTTTATCTGTTGTTCCTCTTTAAGATTGGCTTTCCTTTATTCGTATTCTGTTTCACTACGTCTAGTATCTTAGTGGCATTATTGCCTTCCTTTGGGTGATTCGATTATAAATGAAAAATAAGGAGAGGAGGAATATCAGTATACGAAGCAGAAAAATACCATAATAAAATGAAAGATGGAAAGAAACATATTATCGTGAAACTATTCTTCACCCACGCGTTTTGTCCTCGGATGGACTCTATCAAGATAAATCTAAGGATATTACTTTTTCAAATTATATATATAAGCAAAAGTAAAATTATTATTATTATTTGAAATTTTAAGAGGACAGAAACATTATCTTAAGGCTAACTGATTAAATTTTGAAAACTTGAGGATATTTTGACTATATTTTACAATTAAATAAAATGTTTTTCTTGTTTTTATCGCTTTTTTTTTCTATTCTTTTTTCTTATTTTTTCTTTTCTTTTTTCGTCTTTTCTTTTCTTTCTCCTCGTTTTTTAACTTATTAATTTTCCTTCTTATGTCTTCTGTTTTCTTCTGTTTTCTTGCTTTTCTTCTTTCTTCTTTTTCTCTTTTTCTTCTCTTCTTTTCATTTTTCTACTTTTTCTTCTTCGTTTTTCAATTCTTTATTTTCTTTTTTCTTCTGTTTTCTTTTGTTTTCTTGTTGTACAGCTGATCGAAAATGATCAAGGCTTAAGTTTCTTGTTGAACATTTGTCGAGGTTATTCTACGGCGCCCACACATAGGAACTCCACACCCACATATAGAAAAGGTTTTCTTGGTTTTCCCCATGAGCCAAAGGCATCGATAAATCGTTAAGCGTTTGTTACCATAACGTGTCCTCTTCCACTAACATGGCATGGAACTTATCATTCAGCTGTAAATTTTTAAGCAATTGTTCATTCTAGAATCTTTTGATTCCCAAATAGACTTCTTCCTTTTCGCGCATAGAGAGAATTAAGCTCAGTCAGCAAATATCTCTCATGAAGTGTCGCACGGAGAAGATGACTTCATGCAAAGGGAAGACAGAGTAGCATCTGTACAGAAGCCGGAGGAAATATTCAAAGAGTAGCACCATAGTCTCATTAAATCCTCTCGAAAAGGAATAAAATACAAAAGAGAGAGAAAAAAATAAATAAACGCTCTCTATATAAAACTCAATTTGACTTTATATTTATCTATCATGTAACCAGACTTCACAACTTGATAAGTACCGATTTTCTATGTTAGTTTGTTACCAGAAATACGACGATGGAACATGGAACGATCATGCCTGGTGTTAGTATTAAGATAAACCATTGTTAGACTGAGTATGTACATCAGTTTACCGAAAGACTATTTTTCGTTGTTTTGGATTATTTTATTGTTTATTTCTATTACAAACAGGGATTTGGTCTTTAACGCTAATCAGTTGCCAAAAAGAGGTTTTATTCGAAGAAGTCAATTTCTATATTGTGCTTTACATTAAATGATGACCGATATAGTAAAATAAATTTATATATAAATATATAATATATATATATATATATATATATATATATATATATATATATATATATATATATATATATATATATATATATATATATATATATATATATATATATATATATATATATATATAAAAGGTACGGTGGAGTAATGGATAGCAGTTCGGTTTGAGGAAGCGAGAGCCGAGTTCGAATTGCATAACCTTGTGGAAAGTGTGGATCCTCTTTTTCTTCCACCGAGGACAGGCTGGGTTCTATAGCCTTGTATGGCGACTGGTCTAGGAGAAAGACAACTCTGAATTCAAAACCTGTGGAGGGTCTTTTGGAGACCTTGTGTCATGTTGTGCACCAGGTCTCTGTATTCAGTTCTTCAAGAAGTGGTTGCTTCTGCACAAATCCTTCACCAACATAATCAAATCATCACCTGTCGGTTCCTAAGATCTGAGTTGCTTGACCCTCATACATCGAAAAAAAGCTGGAAGAGTGTGTATATATATATATATATATATATATATATATATATATATGATTAAGTAATTCATCGAGTCTAGAAGAAATCTCAACATGCAGAAAGCACTGGACAGTCGTTTCGTTCTATATTTGGGACACATCAGCAGTGCGCATCCACTACCGAGAATTGAAACCTGGACTGTTACCATATCAGGCAACCATCATACCAACTGGCCTCGGTGACGAAGAGGTAACGAATTAGACTCGGTATAGCGCCGCTCGATCACATATTCCGTGGTGGAACTCATCCGAGTTTCCCTTAACCATAGGACTGAGCCACGGCAACTATCCCCAAGCCGCTCCATTCAGAGCATTAGAAGCCGATTTAAGCAAGGATATAAAATCGATATAGATTATTAGGAGGATTTGAATTAATCATAATTAAGTAATTCATCGAGTCTAGAAGAAACCTCAAAAGCATTCGATATATATATATATATATATATATATATATATATATATATATATATATGAAGTACGATTAAACATTGAACAGTTAGCAATTTTATTGTACAATATGGGCCATCATATATATATATATATATATATATATATATATATATATATATATATATATATAATGTACAAATTTCAGTTAGATTATATCTGTAAAAGGACAATATGAATAAAGACAAAAGGAAAACTTATCTTAGCCGACGCGTTTTGTCCTCTGAGGATGTTTTTTTAAGGCAAATGGAGACATTCGAACAGTTACAACAACAATAACCAAATTTCTATCTTTCAAATTAAAATAAATACATTGATTCTTAGAAGCAAATGCTGTAAAGTCAGCTGAATGGATTTAATTACAGATGTATCCAGATTCAAAGCATCGGATGCACAACTGGAAGCTTTGAGATTCAGTCATAATTTGCCATAGGATTGACGAAGATGATATGAAGTTCATAATAAACAAAAAAAAACACAATGACTCAGATTTTAACAAAGGAAACACCCAGGTTCTAATTACAGCCACAATAAAATAAGAAACAAATGATGCCACACTTCCCCTCAGATATATAAAAACCGTACAATAAATATTAACACAACAAAAACATGCCGATACTTCTGCACGAAGACAGTTCTAGTTCTATTTTACTAAAAGAAAAGACGCGTAGGGTCCTCAAGGAACAATTGGTAGAGTTATGAAAAATATGCTCTTCCTGAGGAAGCTGAACAGATGAACCCAATATAACAGATAAACCCTTATAAGCCCAAAGCACAATCACATTTTTAACCGTATGGGGATAGTTCATCGCTAGTAACTTTTATCTGCCACAAAGTATGTATCGTATAAGACCAGCATTTAATCAATTAAATATTCTAATTTAATTCATATTGCTATTTGTAATTAGTAATGTGTTGACGTAACTCGTAATCATTCATGCCAATTAGGAATAAAGTTGGAGTACAATAAAATACCTTAGTTTTTATACGACAGTAGTAGCAGAGAAGATTAAAGTGACCTAATAATATTAAAATATATGTAGTGTTTATTGTCATCAAGACATAAATAACTGGCAAATAGAAAATGTGTTAGCAATGTTTTATCATGGAGAAACTTCGTTAGTAGATGAATCCAGATCGAAGTAGCCATCCGACGTTGATGATAGAGCTATGAAGTTATTAGTTGAAAGGAAGCCATATCAAAGGAGATAGAAATTATCAAAGATGTCAAACAGATACTAATCTACCAGATGCCAACATTAAGAAACTGTAGGGGAGACATCACGAGGGGTATTTGCTTTCTGTAAGGTCTTATCGGAAAGGATAAAACGAATCGTTAATCTTTAGCGAAATGTCTCCTTTCGCAACATATTACTAATTCGTTGCTTATGTATGTCATATAAGCTAATGTTAAATGAGTTACGACAATGCCCAATGCAAAACGTAACGAATTAGCAAAGACAAACCTCCACACACGCCTCCATAAGTTTTAGCTCCATGGAAGAAATTTCATGTTTTGCGTGTTATATTCCTTGTTAATAGGAATATCACTTGAACAACACAGTGGATGAATAAGTAAAGGGTTATTGTGATAACAAGTAGTGAGAGCTGCTATTGGAAGGTCGAATAGTTCTGGAGTAGATATTTACTCAACCCCCCACGAGGTTAGGTTGTGACACAAGGTCGGTTTAATGTGAGGAGCCCGAGCGCGTACCCGGGCAAGGAACAAAAATTCCCCGATCCCCCGCAACCGTCAGTTGCGCTAGCCTTGGTGAGAGCACCGATCCCTCTCTCTGGTGCAATGGGAGGGAACGGCCTCGGGCAGCTCTTCCCCAGGGGTTGGGTACCTCTTCAGTATAATTTTCTCAGTTGCACCTCTCTACTTTGACAGAGAAGACCCTGAGCGCACTCTGTCCCAGGACAGAGACGCAACTGAGAGATGATAAGTTGATGTGTACCTACTCAAAATGATTAAGTTACACACTGAATAGTTTTGGAGTAAGTCGAAGTCGTAATCAACTGATTCCTGCACGTAGTCTGTTGAATTTATAGGTACTTACTACCTATAGTGTAGTCACTCATAGATATGCCAGGTTTAAGCCATTACATCAGTTCGTGTGATGTATTATTTATTTGGAGTTCTCAAAACTCAATGAAACAGTAAATGCTCATTTATGCAGCCAAGAATTAAAACGCGTCGATAAAAGTGAGGTCGAAAACCGTCCTGCGCCCGTTAGGTAAAATATTGTTGTCTATGAGAAGAAAAGCTTTCATAAAGACAACACAGAAAAAAATGGAAACAATTTTTTTTGTTCTACATGAACGCCATATTCGCCTGGCCTTAGAGCGACTGAGTATTACTTTTTTGTCGATTACGTTATTGAGGAAAAATTTATCACGTGAAAACCAGATTGAAAAGTTAGTCGAAAACTTCTTATGATTGCTTGCTGAATTTTTACTTAAATTCTTACTGTTGAAAATATGCTTCATAATGGCAACAACTCATTAGATGTAATGATGAGTATATAATTGAATAAACTATAATTGTACAAGTTGCGATGGATAAATTGTCTAAAATACGCAAAAAAAATAACACTGACAACACATTTTAACAGATATATTTACCAAAATTACACAAAAGATATCTTGAAGTACTAAAGAGTAAATTTATTCAATAAAATCGCCATTGGCTTCAACCACGGCCTCCAGACAACTTCTGAATCTCTGGCAACTTATCTGGACAGCCTCCTTGTTTAAGTGTGTGAATGCTGCTATAAGCCTTGCCTTCAGTTCATATTTGGCGTTACAATGAGTTCTGTGTTCTCTCGTTCAGCTGCGCCACACACATAATAATCCCGGAGGTTGCAGTCTGGAGAGTTAGGTGGCAACATGTAAGAAGTGATCCGGTCTCAGAAATTGTCTGACAGACATGAATGGGTTCTCCTGCTTGTGTGGCATGGTGAAGTGTTCTGTTGACAGATATAGAGTCTTCCAGCAAGTACCCCTCTTGACCCACGGCATCACTACCTTCTCAAAGCCCTTGATGTAGGACTCCATGGTGGGTCTGAGACCCTCTGGGAAGATGAATGAAGGCATAACGTCGCCATCATTAGTGATCCCACCTTCTTAATTAAACTCATCCAGTTCATTTGGAATCCTCGGCACTGTTTTTACTTTGACATCCAATTGAAGATTCCGATATGCATACCGTTTCCGAATTTCTGGTAGTATGAATTGAGTCATGGTGATCTTTTTTTCTCACAGACGGTGCAGAATTGACTCTAATATACGGTGCAGGTGACAAAATCTAAAACAAAGAGCGGGTATGTGTGAAATTAAGAATAAAATATGGGGAAATTAACCATCGCACCTTGTACTTTATATTTGAAGAAAGACGATAAGGAAAACGGAAATCATTTATGGTTCGACCTAAAACCAGCTTTTTAGTAAACATCACAAATAAGAAACATGTAACCTGTACAAAGAAGTACGTAAATATCGCAATTGTAATATAAGGGATGAATGGAGAGTAATATTGTCTTGAAATCGTGGTTCGTCTTCAGGTTGATTATTTCATGGAAATTGTAAACCGACTCCTCTCTTAGCATTGTAAATAGTAAACATCCACCTCTATCTCGTCATCATTACCAAGAATGCGTGTGGTTATATATCGTCCATATATCTGGGTTGAAAGCCGGGGAATTATACATAACGTAGCGTGCATTGGGTAAACAGACCTGGTGGAGTTCCTAAACCTTCAGGTCAAATCAAAGCCGGTGACCCCATCATGAAGGCTCCACTTGCTATCATATATTTACTCGTTGATTCCATCTGGTTAACTCTCCGTCCTGCCGTTAACCAGACTAGGAAGCCATCTCTCCACTGAATCCTTGTCATTACTAGACGTGGTGCATACATAATTATGTGAATGGCTGGCAAGGAATATGGTCTGGGAGGAATAGTATGTAAAGAAGCATTACTTAACGCTACAATTGTTATGGGGACCTATGAACGCCTACGTCTTGGGGGGGGGCACCACACATAAAAAGGCGTATGATCAGAGGCTAAGAAATGGCGGTAATGTCCTAAATAAATAACGCAGAAGAGAAAAAATGCTGTTTGATATGAGGCCAACAGTGCGAAAGTAATTGAAGTAAACACAGCATGAGGTGTGTGAACATTGTTCACGATATCGACCAATCAGTCCATTTACCAAGACGCTTCCCCCGACACTATTCAGATAGCTTTCCCTCTGAACGAAAGCGCAATTTAGCAGAGCGTCCATTAATACTACATATCCATGCAAGCTGATGATTAAGCCAATCAATTATTCGGCGGCCTTAATAAATATTTGATGAATAGAGGTCGGTGAATTAATCTGAGTCTACGCCGGCCATACGAAAGCAGTCTGATCGCCACATGATGACGGGATCAAGTCATATAAGAGACGACATATCAAACTACAGAACGTAATTATGATTTGGTTTGTCGAGAATGTTGTGTTGTCTTGGCTTTAAGTACATTCATACATTGTAAATTCAGCTGTAATATATTGGAATATTGAAGAATCCCGCAAACAGTTCAGCTGGTAAAACATGTTGAGAGACTGGTGGTTAGTTTCGATTTGATGGCGTCAATAGTTGAGTTTTATTGTTCATACATTTGAAGGATGAGAGAATCATATCACGTTGAGAGCTATATCTAAATGTTCGATGTGTCTCTGTATGTGAACTTGAGTAATAGTAGTCATCACGTCCAGGTGAAAGAGATTTTTTTAATAATTTTTAGTATAGCTAAGGCAAGTTTGGAGTCACAGTTGTATACTTAAGCTGATTTCGAATTCCAGTCGAGTTCTTTAAATCCAATTAGACGGAAAGACCCTTAGAAACCGTATGAACTCTGAACTCGTATCTTTGTGTTCCCCACGCCATGGGTTAAATAGAAAGAATTGTCTCTATACAAAAAGTTTTAATTTAATATTCACTCGCAAATAATACAAAAAAAGAAAACTGATCTTAGAAACCAAACTATGTGTCAGATTTAACTATTCAAAATGGGTTGATAAACCGTAAAAGAATCAGTCTGTGTCGGTATATCTCAAACATTTCTGTCTGATATGTAGAAAGGTATATTTTTATCAGTTCATATAACAAAAAGCGTTCAAAAATCTGCTAAAATGGTGTCGATAGGGTTACTTCTTTTTTTTCATAAAAAGGGGGGATGTGGCAACTAAGTCGACATGAGAGTCATAACTACGAAGACTGGTTTACTCAGCCTGAATGTATTTCAAACTGGGCCTCATATGAAAACTTATGTGCCGCATTTAGCAAATCTCACCGTTGAGCACATCTTTTATTCTAAAGCCTGTGCGAGTTACAGACATATTAGTGCATACTAAGTGCATATTAGTGCTATGATGGCAATAATGAGCTCGTATACTTTTAGACTGGTGACAATTTGTTGCAGTGCTGGAATTTTGTTCAATAATAATATTCGATGTAATGCATGTGCCTGGGATATTCTTATCAGATTGCGTCTTATGAAGCGTATATTAGGCTTTTATATAATTATACCCCAGCCTTACACTATTGACGTGATGCTCTCTGTCTCTCTGTCTCTCTCTGTCTCTCTCTCTCTCTCTCAAAAATAATATTTGACTGTGTTGCATGTGACTGGTGTGGCGTTATCAGAATGGGCCAACAAATTCAAAATGGAGTTTCAAATTGGCACAGAAATGCAAGTACAGCACAACACACCGGCTGAAACTGCAAAATACTTAAAAAAAAACAGCAAAGACAATTGCAACTGACCAGATAGAGAAGCGATAGAAAGATAAACGGCTTCATGGCCAATACTCTGCCCGCACCAAACAAGCTGGCGTAGACAAAACCCGTACCCATCAGTGGCTACGTAGTGCAGGGTTGAAAGCGGAAACTGAAGGTTTTATCATTGCTGCACAGGACGAATGCTTGCTAACTAGGAATTATCAAGCACATATACTAAAATATTGTGTCAGCCCAACATGCAGATTGTGTGATAAATATCCAGAAACGATCGATCATCTTGTATCAGGTTGCACGATACTGGCACCCACTGAATATAAAACCCGGCATGACAGAGTGGGCCAATAGCTGCACTGGAAAATATGCAACGTCTACGGGAAGGAAACTGAAAGAAACTGATATGAACACCACCCAGACCCGGTTACGGAGATAGGACCTGTTACAATTCTATGGGACTACACAATACACACTGACAGAACAATCAAAGCCAACAACCCAGAAATTGTTATTAAAGACCACATACAAAAAAAGTGGCTCCTCATTGATATGGCAGTCCCTGCTGACTGCAATGTATCTTTGAAGATATTCAAAAAGCTTTCAAAATATAAGGACCTTGAAATAGAAATCTCGAAAATGTGGCATATGGGAACATCAACAATCCCTGTTGTAGTTGGAGCCCTAGGACTGGTTGGAAAAGATTGCAGTAGACTAATTAAAGCGATTCCTGGAAGTCCATGCATTAAAGAGATACAAAATATTGTTCTGACAAGTACAGCCCACACTTTACGAAGGGCTTTATCTATGTATTTTTTTTTTTAATTTGTCACTGGAAAATGTCATGATGCCATTTCTAACTTTAGGTCCCTAGGCGGGACCCGGAAAGAAATATGTAAACGCCAGACCTCAAAGACAATAAAAATAATAATAGTGATGATTACACTTGTCCTTCCCTTCCTTAGCTTCTTAGTTAGCACGACCGTTACACCCTGCCAATATCTATTCCGTTTTGATTGCGTTGAAGAAGAGGGATGGTTACAAGTTGGTTTCAGTGAGAAAATGAAAGTAAGAATGAACCAAAGAAAAATGGGGGGGATAGAATTGTTAAAAGTTTTCTGCCATTACCTCATAATTGACATGGAAACAAAAGACATATCAAAGATGCTACTTGGTTTCAGTTCGAAAATGAGTGAAAGAAAGAAAGAAGTGAAGGTAGACATGTATATCAGCTGTTACATTGAAATAGAAATAGCTGTCAGTTTTAAATCTTTTCATTTGGACCAAATTCTTACAAGAACGGCCAGCATTCATATTAACGAAGGTCATTGTAAAATTGTGTTAAAGTTGTTAAGCACAAACATTTAACGATGTGAGGAGTGACCTTCTATGAATATATTATTGCTGTGGAACTCACCATGATCTTATTCAATAAATCAACTTAAGAATTAAGAGTCAGGAATTTAAAATAGGAAAATCGCGAAATTTTCATATCTCCTAGTAACAACAACAACAACAACAATAATAATGATAATGTTAATAATAATAATAATAATAATAATAATAATAATAATAATAATAATGGCAGTCCATGCTGACTGCAATGTATCTTTGAAGATATTCAAAAAAGTTGTCAAAATACATGGACCTTGAAATAGAAATCTTGAAAATGTGGCATATGGGAACATCAACAATCCCTGTTGTAGTTGGAGCCTTAGGACTGGTTGGAAAAGATTGCAGTAGACTAATTGAAGGGATTCCTGGAAGTCCATGCATCAAGGAGATACAAAAAATTGTTCTGACAAGTACAGCCCACACTTTACGAAGGGATTTATCCATGTAATTTTTTTTTTTTGTCAGTGGAAAGTGTCATGAGGCCATTTCTAACCTTAGGTCCCTGGGTGGGATTCAGAATGAAGATGTAAACGCTAGAAATCAAAAAAAAAAAAAAAAAAATCCACACAGACAGAAAAAATTATTATTATTATTATTATTATTATTATTATTAGAAAATGAAAGTAAGAAAGATATTATTATTATTATTATTATTAATATTATTATTATTATTATTATTATTATTTCTGCTATGGACACACTACCAAAAGTCTGCGGAAAGACCTAAGGCAGGTCGAAATAGTGTTGTGGAAATTGCCACATTTCATGTTAATTTTTTTTTTTTTTTTTTTTTTTTTTTTTTATCTCCGATGAAGTTGCTAGCGTTACATAAACAAAGTTCTCCTTAGTGTGTGCTGTACTTAATAAGACAATTTTCTGTATGTCTCTTAAGCTGGGGCACAGGGATTCTTTCAATGTGTTGTTTTGTTCCATTTTTTATAATTCCAAGTGCACCTATTACCACTGGTATTATTCTTGTTTTCAATTTCCACATTTTTTCTATTTCAATTTCCAGGTCTTTGTATTTTGATAGTTTTTCAAATTCCTTGGTTGGTATGTTACAATCCGCTGGACAAGCCATATCAATTAGTAGGCAAGTTTTTTTTCTTTCTGGTTTTTGACAATAATGTCCGGCCTATTTGCTTCAATTTTTCTGTCTGTGTGGATGGTATAATCCCATAGAATGGTGACATCTTCTATTTCTGTAACCGGCGCTGGACGATGGAATACCAGTGTTTGAACATTTTCCAAAGTGTTTGCACATTGTCCAGTGTAAGTATTGCCCCACTCTATCGTGACGATTTTTATATTCATTTGGGGCAAGTATAGAACATCCTGAGATTAGATGGTCTATTGTTTCTTGGTATTTGTCCAGAACCTGCATTTTGGATCCACATTATTATGTATGATATTTGCCTGAAAATTCCTAGTGAAAAGACTCTGGTCTTGCGCTGCAAGAATAAAGCCTTCAGTTTTTTTTTTTAATCCAGATGCTCGTAACCATCGATGAGTATTAACTTTATCAACATTAGGTTTATTTGCACGTTCTGGATATTGGCCATGCAGAGGTTTGTCTTGCCAGCGTTGTTTCATCTGTTCAAGGGCTTTATTATTATTATTATTATTATTATTATTATTATTATTATTATTATTATTATTTCCGTTGTTTCATCTGTTCAAGGGCTTTATTATTATTATTATTATTATTATTATTATTATTATTATTATTATTTCCTTTGTGTGTACAGATTTCTTTCTTTTTTCCGCCTAGAGACCTAAGTTCAGAAATCGCATCATGACATTTTCATTTGACTAATTAAAAAAAAAACAAAAAAAAACAACAACACACATTTTTACATAGATAAAGTCTTTCGTAAGGTATGGGCTGTACTCGTGAGAACAATTTTTTTCTATTTCTTTAAGTCATGGGATTCCAGGAATCCCTGCAATTCGTCTACTGGAGTCCCTCCCTAAACAATCTGAGGCCTCCAACTAAAACAGATATTGTTCATGTTCCCAGATGCCACAATTTTAAGATTTCGATTTCAAGTGCCTTGTATTCTGATAGCTTTCTTAAAAATTTCCAAAGATAGATCGCAGTCTGCAAGGACTGCCATCTCGATAAAGGTGTAATTCTTTTGGTTGCGGTCTTTAATAACAATGTCTGCGCGGTTAGCTTTTCTTGTTCTGTCTGTGTCATTGTGTAATCCCATAAAATTGGTACAGGTTGTATCACTGTAAATGGGGCTGGGTGGCGTCCATACCAATGTCTTTTATTATTATTATTATTATTATTATTATTATTAATTATATATTCAAAGTACTAACATAGCAACCCGTTGATATGGTGAAAGCGACAGGAGACCTACATACAATTTACACTAAAATATTTGATCAATCTCTCTTACTAACTGACGAGCCATGTTTTGCACAACTCCGCCATGTTGCCCATGCTTCAGTTGCAATCCATTCATGCAGGCTGCGTCTCGTTCGTTTTTCATGTCGATTATCTGTTCAACAGTTTATCGCAAGAAAAGCGATGTTTGTACCAAGACTTGTACTGTTTTAACTTTTATACTTATCTGTGAATTTTAAACATGTCTTGAAGAAAACAGACAAGGTGTAGAAATATTGTTAAGCGTTTTTAAACACTTTATCTTTTCTTAAATAATGCTCTTCTGTACAATATCTTTAAAATGCCTATGAAAATACAAGCATTTTGAAGTGGAAAATCGCAAAAATGTGGCAAATGATGACATCAATAATAATTAGAATTGATGTTCTCGGATTTATTGGAAAAGTTTCCAATAGACTCATTGAAGGGATCCATGGTAGACCATGCCTTAAACAAATACAAAAAATGTACTCACAAGTACGGCTCACGCATTACCAAGAGCTTTATCTATGTAAAATATCCATGATCTTAGTTTTCACCTCTTACAAAAAATGATCAGTGGAAAATTTCACGATGCCATTTCTGACCATTGGTCATTAGTTCCGATCCGGTGTTAATGTGTATGCAACAGAAATCAACGGATATGATGATAATAATAATAATAATAATAATAATAATAATAATAATGATAAAGACCACAAACAAAAAAAGTGTCTCCTTATTGATATGGCAGTCCCTGCTGACTGCAATGTATCTTTGAAGATATTCAAAAAGCAGTCAAAATACAAGGACCTTGAAATAGAAATCTCAAAAATGTGGCATGTGGGAACATCAACAATCCCTGTTGTAGTTGGAGCCCTAGGACTGGTTGGAAAAGATTGCAGTAGACTAATTGAAGGGATTCCTGGAAGTCCATGCCTCAAGGAGATACAAAAAATTGTTATGACAATTATAGCCCACACTTTACGAAGGGCTTTATCTATGTAATTTTTTTTTTTTTATTATTTATTTTTTTTTTTGTCAGGGGAAAGTGTCATGATGCCATTTCTAAACTTAGGTCGCTGGACGGGACCCGGAAAGAAATGTGTAAACACCAGAAATCAAAGAAAATAAAAACAATAATAATAATAATAGAATAAAGTCACAAGTACACCTCACATATTACGAAGACCTTTATATATGTAAAATGTGTGTGATCTTTATATATATATATATATATATATATATATATATATATATGAGGATCAGTGGAAGGTGTCATAAAGACTTTTTCTGACCTGGTCTCTGGTGGGGAACCGGAAGGAAATATGTATACAACAGAAACCCAAGAAAATAATAATAATAATAATAATAATAATAATAATAATAATAATAATAATAATAATAATAAAATCTCGAAAATGTGGCATATGGGAACATCAACAATCCCTGTTGTAGTTGGAACCCTAGGATTGGTTGGAAAAGAATCCATTAGACTAATTGAAGCGATTCCTGGAAGTCCATGCCTCAAAGAGATACAAAAAATTGTTCTGAAAGTACAGCCCACACTTTACGAAGGGCTTTATATATGTGATATTATTTTTTTATTATTTTTTTTTTTTGTCAGTGGAAAGTTGTCATGATGCCATTTCTAAACTTAGGTCCCTATGCGGGACCCGGAAAGAAATGTGTAATCGCCAGAAATCAAAGAAAATTATAATAATAATAATAATAATAAGGATAATAATAATAATAATAATAATAATAATAATAATAATAATATATACTCTGATATGTGATAAGGCATGTCTCTCGTATGTTCTCATCTTGTTAATGACTAATTATATATGAATATAAAGCCTATAATTTTATAGATGAATTTAAAATCAGGAAAAGAATGATTTTCATTGGTCATGGACTAATTAAATATTTACTAAAATAATTCTTGTCTACATGCATCTAAATAAGAGAGGAGAAAAGGAATTAACTTTTTGACAACTGTACACATTATGATTCCTCGTTGTCTCTTAAAGGGATACTATAGTAAGACTCACGATTAGAGTTAGGTTTAAAATTGCGTGTTAGAAAATGGCTTAGATTTGTGAATATTTGACGTCTCTGCAATTTTTTTCTTTCCACATATAACTCGACCAAATTAATTTGTTTGTCAGAATGGGGGCAGATGTGATTTAAAAAACCCACAAGTTTTTTTTTTCGAATCATAGAGACTGTGCCGCTGGCCGTGGGGGAAATCAAATGTGGCTTTCGGTATAAAGAAATGTTTTCAATGACAAAATAAAATAATTTTGATTAGAACCAGATTTTTTCCAACAAGATGCAAATGATTTTCTTGTTCCTGTTTTTCTGGCGTAGCCTCTAGTGCAGACGAAACCTTATGAAGATGAAACGCATCAGTACAGAAATTGCGAAAATAAGGGTTTTATTAAACAGGTTGTTGATGGCTTTCTTTGATAAAAAAAGTAATGTCAATATTTCCCTTCACAGAGTAATCAAAAGGAAAAGTGTACATGTTTGCTGTTTTCTGAAATCACGGATGGTAGGAATTCTTCGATTCGATTATGTAAAAGACCGACTTGTCACATTTTACCGTGTGATGTTAGAAACTTACGAAATAATTACAGATAATTCGACGACGCGAAAACCGAAATACACAATAAATTTAACAGATTAAACACAAGATAATTTCCGATTACATACACACATAGTAGCCTGATATTGAGTACCCTAACCCTTAATAAATATAGCATAACAATATTTTTATCATATATATGTGTATGTATGTGTGTGTGTTTTTGTGTGTGAGTCACAAAATCTTTGAAGAATTAGAATAATCATTATAGCAATTCCTCGAATTTAC
>CAHIKZ030000135.1:435000-495000 GCA_903632075.3 Acanthosepion pharaonis
TGGATTTACACCCTCCTCGGAATTATCCCTTCCAGTCACAAAATGGCAATATATATATATATATATATATATATATATATATATATATATATATATATATATATGTAAACAACAGGTGTTAGGATTACTCCATAATATTGATGGTAATCGAACTAATTTACAAGGATTTTCAAATCTATCAGTTTAACAAGAAAAATCAAAATGAACTGGCTTAAGACTAATTTTAAATGCCAAGCAGAACCAAAAAGAAAGGAAAAACAGCAATAAAGAAAGAAAGAAAGAAAGACAGAAAGAAAGAAAGAAAGAAAGAAAGAAAGAAAGAAAGAAAGAAAGAAAGAAAGAAAGAGTAAAAGTATTAATAGTGAGAAGACAAGAGGGAGGAAGAGTGGGAAAAGAGAGTATATAGGGAGTAGTACGTCTAAGGAGACTGATACATGTAAACTGACCTGATTTCAATCAGTAAAAAAGGTGGAAAATTATTTTCAATAATCTTATATTAACAGATGACTAGCAATTCAAAATTAAGAGATATAATGACATATTTATATTAATGAGAAAGAATTCCTGAAATTACTACATTAAAATATTAAGAAAAAACATTTATTGATTTAATTATTTTCATTTTAGCAGATGTATCATTTAATGTTTTTCATTTTAAATAAAAAAGTAAATAGATTAACATATACTGAACTATTACCATTTACAAGAAAATAAAACTTCAGAGAAGATTTGATATTTTATACAACATACCAATAATAGACGAAGCGTAATTAAAAAGGAAACATGTAAAGTTATAATTAGAGACATAAAGCAGTGCGTAGATTCGGGTTAATTAATAAAAGCAATATATATTATAATTAAATAAATAAAAATACTAATTAATAAATCAACAAAGAAACTAAATAAATGTAATAATTTATAAATAAAGAAACACATATTAAGAAAAAAGATATAAGTGTAACCCGGATGTAAGAGAGTTGTCGGGACCGGAGAAGAAGTCTCTTATATCCGGGTTTCTTTTATATCCGGGTTTCGTCTATTTTATATACATTAACACAGGCTCTAATTTGTGACCTGAGAAAATCTCTCTTATATCCGGGTTTCTCTTATATCCGGGTCTCTTATATCCGGCTTACACTGAATAAGCATTAAATATAAATAATATATACAATTATTATAAAATTATTATATTATAAGAAATATCATTATTAAAGTAATATATTATTAAATAATATTATAATTAAATATCACTACATAATATTATATTACATAATAATATATATAATAATAATAGTATATATATTTAATATATATAATATATTTAATATATATATAATATATTTAATATTTAATAATATAAATAATAATATTAACGAATATTATCTATTTATTAAATATTTTTATAATAAAATATATCACTGGTGGATATGGTCGTGGTGCACGGGCTGCGTGGTTCAATAACTCTGAAAACTTCAGGATTTTTAAACCACCCTTGGTGACAAGTTCGAAAACAATGATCCACCGTAAGCGTGACCAACACCAAATACCCCGACGATGGAACAAAAAGATGATAAATCTAAACGGTCGAATCAACGGATGAAGTGGGATACGCATAACGGACATGCTACAGAAGGCGCCACACGAAATGATAAGAGATTCTCCGGCAGTCCATTGTAGTTTCATAAATGTATTCTGCATGTCTCATTCCATATGTGTCAGCGAGGAAGATCACGAAATCGAGTCTGTGGGTCACTTCCTGACAAATTGACATCCACCTTAAACAAATTCACGCCATCGGCACTTTTTTATTCTCTCATTTTCTTTCAGCTTCAAGCAAACCTTGCAAAATCAAACGGCGTTACGTTATGGATGACAGGAGCAGGTTTTGGTGAATCTGGAAGTTCCTAGTCCTGAACCCGCACGGTGGCAGAAAGTTTATACGTCAACGCCATTATCTTAGAGGAAGCGGTCAGAAAAGAAGAAATTAAATTCTCGAATACGAGATAAAGCCAACGATGCATTATATAAATATTCTAATGGCTTCATACTCGACATCGAAAATGACCAATTTCTTTAATTAACTGTTTTATGAGCCCAAAAATTATTTTCTAGACTTGTATTTGTCTTTGCAACAAATTGGCAAATATGACATACAGGTTTTGGGGTATTCCTGAGTGGAATACTACTTCTGTGTTAATGAAGATGTCTTTTCAAGACGTCATATGATTTTTAGTAAATGCACAAAGAGGGCATGATAGTTTTAATTGCTTATTAATTTCGGATAATCTCACTTGTCCTTTTTGCATACGGCACATCCTATTGTTAACAGGACCGATTCTGGGAAGAAGAAACAGTCTACATATGGGAAAGATGTGCCTTGCAGTAAATTATCTATCAAAAAATGTCTCTAATTTTTATGGCCTCCCTACTGATATTTTCTTTCTTCGTCATCAAAACCTCGTCAATTGTCTTGTCCAAAAACACGCCGCCATAATGATCTGAAACATAATAAAAAGTGAATTTGTCGAATGTATTTGCTACTAACTTCATCTTTTTCTGTATGATTTCTTTGTATCTATTTTAAGACAATTAAGTGAAAGCTTACGAGAGACTAGCTATCCAAAAAAGATGGATTCTTTTTCTTAACAACTCGTTAAATGTTATTTAACACCTAAAATATTTTTCAGGGTGTAAGAATATTGTGGGTAGGGGATAATAATGGTCGAAGTCATACTAATTATCCCCCGAGCTGGGGAAGGTGGTTTCTTGCCTTTCCTAAGAATATTCGCCCATAAGTGAATATAACGAACCCAATGGAAATTTGAACTCTCTTCTCCGATTCACAATTCCGAGCCATTATCTATTACACGAACCTTAGATCAAAGCTATAAGCGCCCGATATTCCTAGGCAATCCCTCATTTAAGTATTGGCCAGATTCGACGTTGCCTTTACTTAGGTTGTCTAAGGGCAATCGATGTTTCAATGTGATGTGGCCGTAAATCTCTAAATAATATTATCTTTGATTGTTTGCTGTTATCACATCTTGTCACATGCCAAACACAGCAGAATTGTTTTTATTTTTTCATTACTATGGTAGTTGATCAGGATATACATATATCAATGAGTTATTTGATGTGAATGAACCTCGTTTGATATTGAATATTCCATGAAAGTGTTTTTTTTCCTGAAAACTTGCAAGAGGTTTTAACAGGTCGGTTATAGAGAACCCGCCCAGTGTTGTTAATGCACATAATTTGTATACATTGATTTTAGTTGAAATAAGATTTTTTTGTCTTGTCTTTTCATCAGTGTCTTCTTTTCTTTCACTCTCAGTAACTTCTTGCGTTTTAGTGACTTTATCGCCTTCCTTGGGTTTGAAATGATTAAAATGCAATAAGACTAGGAATCTGAACGGAAATCTATATTCGGGAATTTTATGAAAAACATATTAACAAGAATATATTATTCTACGTGCCATGTCTCCTCAGGACGTGGGTGATCATAGCTCTCTACACCTTACCTCGTATGTAGCACTTATTAACAAAAAACAACGAACCCAAATAAATAAAGTAAATAATAAACAAAGTAGGAAAACATTATGACCAAAATATTAGTTAGACTAAAAAATTAAACGAAAAAATCGAACGAAAAAAAGAGCTATAACTGTTATATAAGGATAAAAAAATAAAATAAAATAAAAATAAAATAAAAATAAAAAATAAATAAATAAATACTACGTTACTTAAAAATCGAAAACCGAAAAGAGAAAATATACAAGTAAAATAAATTGACCTCAATTCATCCAAGTAAATAAATAAACAAACCAATCGCGATAAAGTTACCGTTAGAAAAAGCAAATAAAGATAATCAACCCAAATAAACACAAATTAAAAACTGTTCCTGCCAAAATAATAGTTAGAATAAACTACAACAATCAACCCCAAAACCGAACAAATAGCTTTCATTAAAATCTCAAACCAAAACAAAACTATTAAATAAGGGATATAAACAAATTTTTACTACGTTAATAAAAACACCGATTAAAAAATAAGTAAATAAATAAATAAAATAAGAAACAAAAAATAAAATTAAATAAAAACAAGCAAAATAATTTAACCCAAATAAATAAATAAACTACTTCCGGTAAAATAACCGCCATAATAGACTACCCACAATGCACCACTGACCTGTATATGTACAAATAGCCGAGAAAAATAACAGCACACGTGGCCTGACGATTGCATATAGCATGAAACAGACTGTTGCTTCTAAGTGTTGACTACTATGTTCACTTTTATATTTACACACGGTCTGTTTCTGATATTGAGCATTTTATCCCATCAATATAGCACACATTAAGACTATATTTTTTTTACATATATATATATATATATATATATATATATATATATATATATATATATATATATATATATATATAGTGAGTTCAATACCCGGTTAAGGCAGTGGAGAACTTTCAGAGGGAAATTAACAGGAGATAACTGACATCCATCAAACATGACACGTGGAACTAGAACAGTCTACCCCAGTGAGCGAAATAAAGGCTTCAGTTCAACATTCCTACCACCTGAAGAAGGTACAACGACCGAAATGTTGTGATAAATATGGCGACAAAGATGAGGACAACAGACCGAATAATGTAAATAATGTACGTAATGCCTCGTTTCAGAAATATAGACAGACATACATACATATACATATATAGACATACATACATATATATATATATATATATATATATATATAATGGCAGGACATCCAATATATATGATCCTTTTTATATAAATTTCTGTATTATTGGTTATTTTTACTACAAGCTTTTAAAATAACAACTAATACGGCAGAAATTTATATAAACATAACGGATATGGAGGTTTTTGTGTACAATTTGAATTGTTTAAGAGATGGATGTCTCGCCATTTAAATCATTAACTTTTTGCATTAGTTTTGTGTGAATAAATGTATTTGTAAATTGATTGCACGTTTATTGTAATTTAAATAACTGATCCATGTGCGACTTTTTGGTTAATAAGTGCGACATTACTGTAATTATTGAACAATATAGTTCATGCCACTTTGACATTAAAATTTACCAGTAAAATAATTTGTTCATTACCATATTTGGTATAAACGCAAACACTTAAAAAAAGAAATTTAAAATCAAACTCAGCGTTGCTTTGTTCAAAAAACCAATATCTCATTTTCAATAGCATTTCGGATACAATACACATATATTTTCGATGTCCTCTTATTACTAAGAGAAAAAAACAAGAACAACATTATTTTACTGAAGATGTCTTTAAAAAAATAACAACTAATACGGCAGAAATTTATATAAACAAGGATCAATTCATTCATAACGGATCTGGAGGTTTTGTGTACAATTTGAATTGTTTGCGAGATGGATGTCTCGCCATTTAAATCATTAACCTTTGCATTAGTTTTTGTGAATAATTCATGTATTTGTAAATTGATTGCACGTTTATTGTAATTTAAATAACTGATCCATGTGCGACTTTTGGTTAATAAGTGCGACATTACTGTAATTATTGAACAATATAGTTCATGCCACTTTGACAGTAAAATTTACCAGTAAAATAATTTGTTCATTACCATATTTGGTATAAACGCAAACACTTAAAAAAAAGAAATTTAAAATCAAACTCAGCGTTGCTTTGGCGCGTTCAAAAACCAATATCTCATTTTCAATAGCATTTCGGATACAATACACATATATTTTCGATGTCCTCTTATTACTAAGAGAAAAAAACAAGAACAACATCTATTATATACCTGAAGATGTCTGTAGGAACAGACGAAAGCTTGTAGTAAAAATAACAACTAATACGGCAGAAATTTATATAAACAAGGATCAATTCATTCATAACGGATCTGGAGGTTTTTGTGTACTATTTGAATTGTTTGCGAGATGGATGTCTCGCCATTTAAATCATTAACCTTTGCATTAGTTTTGTGTGAATAATTCATGTATTTATATATATATATATGTATAATGAACAGTTTGAGTTAGATTCTGATGAACAGATAACATTAGGCAGAAAAATATCAACAGTCTTAGCTAGATATATGTCATGATGGTAGATAGATATGAACACTGTTAGATACTGTGTTACTGTTATCAATATGATGATGTTATACACATGCACACACACATACACACACGTATATATATATATATATATATATATATATATATATATATATATATATCAGAGATATTTTATGTTTAAGTAATGTGTAATTTTGGGGGTTTTATACGGCTCTTTTTGTGATCATCGAATAAGACGTAGATAATGCGAAAAAAGGGAGCTGGATGATGTTTACATCTAATAGTTTGGTCCCACGTTTTGAAAGTTTAAATGTCAGACCTAAATCTTTCTTGATTTGTTATGTGTTATTCTTTGCTATTTTTTTTCTTTCTGAGCTTCTGCCTACCAACTAATGGAGGGAAAAAAAAGAGCCAATCAGAGAATCTCGGTTTATATACGAACTAGCAGATTTTGCAAGTTATATCGATTTTACAGCAGGGCTATTATCGATTTAATCCTTTTACTCAAACAACTAAATAGCTAAATGAATAAATAAATATTTGCCCGATGTAAATATATATACATATATATATTTGACTTATTTTCAAACGCTAATGCCGACTGCGGCTCCTTTCAGATGTTCAAGATACGCCTAATTTGAAACATTCAGATTTGAATTGATTGAATTAGGTTTGGTCGCCAGAATGATACCCTCTTTCTCCTAACCTCTCGGTCTTTTTGCCGACAGTCGATAGATCTATTTTAACAATAACTGATAATGAATAGGGATAATATGTTTCATGCCTTTACTGGACATCCATGAGTATATCACGATAACCATCACGGCCCTGCATTAAGGTCGGAAGTTCGTTAGGGTGGAATTCTGTGTCATAACATAGCTGGTCAGTGTAGGTCGTTGCTTAGCCACCAACCCGTCTTCAGCTATATCTAGGTGTCCTCGATCACTCGAAATGTCTTACTTTGCTCGCCAGCAATGTTCTGCATATCATATTCTGCGTTCCTGTATGGGTCCATAGTGCTGTGATTTAGTTGGCTGTTATGTCAAACAGATGTTAAGTATAGCTCTCAACATTCAAGTGTAGGTTCCATGAAACTTAGAGAATAGGGATTTAGTGAATATTCAAGCATGTATAGTGGCGCAAAAGAATCTCCGCTTGAGGTTGTCTAGTAGATGATATTTCCAGATGAGGTCTATTTTCTTCGTGCTTCGAATTTTCACATCCTTTTCAGTAGAATTTATTTCGTTTTTTAGGTATGTAAAATATTAGGCAGATTTATTGATTCACCTGAGTCTGTACTGAGTCTTGCTTGTTCGAGATCATGAGTTTACTTTTAGAAACATTGATATTAGAAAACGACACTCGACAATGGAGTCTCAAATAGGGGACAGAATTAGTGTACCCCGAACCATTTTTCGGGGTACCCTAAGATCTAGCATCTGTTTGCTCCCTAGCAGTATTAGGCATATATATATATATATATATATATATATATATATATATATATATATATATATATACCTAATACTGGTAGGGAGCAGTAATATTGGCTAATGAGCCAAATGATAACACACACCTACAGCAATACACACGCTTACAAATATCATACTCACTCACTACCTAAGAACCAAATAACACACACACAAACACTAAACAGAGACACATCCCGTCACCAGGTCCAATAAAACTGTCAAACTGACCACAGAATTCGGAAAGAAACATGTATCTATCCAGCTCTTATCTCAAATAACAACTTAAAAGAGACTGTTTGACCAACACAAGAAATGTTAAAAGATTCATGTTAAAAAGATAAAAAAATAAAAAAAAATAAAAAACATATGAAAACTACAGACAAAAGTCCATTTTCTCCATCAAGACATTCATTTCTGTAGTTCACTGCTATCAGCAAGCAGAAATATTTCTCCTCCCGATGATGGCCATTTCGGTCGAAACTAGTCGAGGAATCTAAATGGAATAATAATAATAAAAAACGAAATAATATTAATCTACAACCCAGTGTGTCTAAAGATTTTAATTTTTTTTTATTTTCTTATTGTTCAATATATATATATATATATATATATATATATATATATATATATATATATATATATATATTACTAAATTTAGTTCATGCCACATTGACTGAAAAAAAACTACAAGAAAATTTCTCAAATTACCATATTAGTAAAAAAAAAAAATGCACTCTCTTAAATTTAAAAAAATTCAACCTTATCTTTGCGACTGCACGCTCCATAAATTTTTATCCATTAACAATAAAACATTTCTAAGGAAAACATATTTCGATTCGCATTTAGTTTTTCGTGCTCGCTATTACCTGGATATATTAAACAAAGAAAAAAAATTACATACCTGAGGATGGCTGTAAGTACAGGTGAAAGTACTAGCAAAATAAAAAAAGAACTTATACAACTTAAAGTTATTAAAAACAAGGATCATAACATTCATCGAGCGATTCGTAGGTTAATGCAACTTAATGCCATTTTATATCATTAACTTTACTAATCTACATTTTGTGTGAACGATTCATGTAATATAAAATGAACTGCACCACATATTTGATATATATATATATATATATATATATATATATATATATATATATATATATATATATATATGTTTTGGAAGTAAAGTCTGATGATCCGCAGTCCTTTAAAAGGGCAGTGGTGAAATAATTTATTACATGGAATTTTAAAGTGGTCTGTTTTTATTTAAATTATTTGCTCTGGATTTATATTGAGCTCTCTGGATTTCATCCTCCTTAAGTTTACCCATACGGATTAGTTTTTTTTCTTAAACTAATATATTTTATTAAATATAATATATATATATTGATGTTTGCGTGATTTAATTTATTTATGTTTTGTATGTTGGAGGGTCGGCGTTGATGTTTGCGTGAAAAACAGGGGAGGGGAAAAAAGGAAGGACGTTTTTCATTTTCCTTCCGGCAAATGATTAACAGCAACAGAAATGGAACGTGATTCTTGAGGGCGTTTTCGCATGTGCACATGTATGTGTCGATGTCTCAGTGATGGAAACAAATCGTTACTTATCACTTCAAGCCGAGTACGCCGCCATGTTTCTGACAAGATAGAAATTGTCTGTGCGTTTGCCTTCTTTTTTTATGGAAGAGTGCACATTGCTGGTTAACCGGAAGTTATCTGGCTATGACAGCGTCGCAGACGCGATTTTCTTTTCTACAGCCACTACATACTGAGAAATAGACGCAATCTATAGTTATTTCCATGGTAAACGATTTGACGAACTATATTATCAGACCCTTACGACAAAGCCCCGTCGTGCAGTGTCCTCAAGGAAGAATCATCTTCATTTACATCGATTTCCACTGGTAAAAAGGAAATTCCAATTCTAGCCAAGAGTCGATGTTTTGTGGAACAGCCCACCAGAGAGAATTCTTGCATGGACACAAATAACATTCTCCAGGATCCACCGTTATCTATTCTGCATTTCCTCATAATCTATATTTCATACTTCCTTAAAATAAATATTAACGTTCTAATTCGAGTCGCTATTGGGGCATGTATTATGAAAACAATACTATAAAAATCGAATACCCTAAGTAGGATAATGTCGACTTTGTTGGATTTAAATATGTTAGCCCCTCTCGAGACACATTCTCCCTTTAAGATCAGCTGCTTGCTCAATTTCCCTTTTCATTTTTCATCTCGTCTATGCTTTGAAATACCATCATTTTGCAATGGAGATAGTTAGAGTAAAGAGAGAAATAGCTGAAACTTATAACACCCAAACAGCAAAAGCTACCGTACTGAATTAAATAATGGTTTGACCCTAGAGACGTTTAATCGACACAGATAAACGCGCGAAGGCAGTGCACTGGCAGCAAAACTAGACAGCCAGATTCATTGACTTACTTCAACAGTGTCCAAACACCCGATAATGGCAAAAATCTGAACGTTAGGGAAATTGTTATCATACAACTACCGGTTACATCTAGGCGTTTCAAATGTAAAATGATGAGACCTTTCTGCCAATCTAATACTGCGGTTAAAATCATAAAGTCATGATAGCATAGCGGAAAGCTCATCGGAACAACTAGCATGAAAGTATTTATAGAAGCTGCACAGGTAAGGTAGGTTTGGGCTGTGGGAAAGGGACTGGTTTCAAGACTCCAAATCAGAACAAATGACATTGCAGATTCTTATTTGGATTTTATCAGGAATCTCTAAATATAAATTGCACGATCACCGATTATATCTGGAAGCGTTATTCAAAGTAAAGACGAATGGCAGACTTAGAAATGCATCTTAGAAAGAAACAGAAGTGTGACTTCACCAACAAATAATGAGAATACAATAGAATGAATATGTCAGAAAAGAAAGACATTTTTAAGGAAAATAGCAATTAGAAGGAAGTTTAAACTTACAATCGGAAAGATTGTTGAAATATACAGCTATCATACTGAGGAATGAGGGCCGATACAATGTTAACATATTGAAGGCTTCGAAGAAGGATAAAACAACAAGCAAGCTACATCGAGTAAACAATCTAACGCGTTTGAGTGACTGTATCACAAACAAAGGATTAATTGTGATAGATGTTTTTGTTTAGCGGAATAGCAACACATCCATCGGTTATATAATCATCAAATTTAAATATTTTGGACTTAATTTAATTTATTTTTAGATAATAATGGTTTTATTTATACAAATGGTGGGGGCGAAGACGTGGATTCGTACCTTTTTCCAAGGGTATTTACGCGTAAATGAATAAAACGAATCCTACAGCAATTAACAATTTCGAGCCATTAACCACCACACACTGAAGCTTACAAAACCAGGTATTTCCAAACGGTCAACCATCTCGGTATTGACCAGGATCGAAATTGCTTAACTTCGGTGATCGTACAAGAACCGGTATTTCAATGTGATATGGCCCTAAGCCTTAATCGTGATAGTAAACACTAAAATGTTATTTAAACCAACAAAATAGACGATTTCGTATAGATTAGTGAGAGCCAACCTAGTGAAAATACTTATCATAAAAATGAACTTTGATCTGTAATAGTGATTTTTCAAGCGTAGCTAAGATGTGGCACAAGGCCAAAAGCAGGGGACAGCCATTGGTGATCGAACACACTCCTGAGTCGTAATGGTTTTAACGACATAGGCTTGCTCTCCATTACACCACCTCGAGGTGTCTCAGGTCGCTCTCTAATAATCGGAGAGTAGCTTATCCATGTGCACATGAAAGTAATTATTGGCGAGGGAGGGACAATACTATCTTTTTTTAATCATTTCACCTCAAGTAAGGCAATAAATCCCCTAGGGTGCAAGAAGTTACTGAAAGTTAAAAAAATGTATATATTAAAAATCTACTGTTAAGAATTGAGGACAAAAAAAAATGAACAGGAATTTAGAAGACAAAAAGTAACGATTTACATTGCATTTAAATTTTTGAAGGTTAAAGTTGCCTGGAAAGTAATAAGCCGGATCAGTGTTCTATTAAATGAGAAATGAGATAGAAGAAAGTGTTTATATAGAACATGCAGTTTCATCATTTTTAAAATGATGAGACCTTGCCGCCAATCCAGTACTGCGATTCAGTTGATAAAGTCTCATTACCGTAAACGAAAGTAATATTAATTTTGTAAAAATACAAAAATTTGGTACAAGACCAAATAGAATGGCGGGGAATAACTTTGGTCCAAAAACTAAAATTAGCTAGCCACGCTTACTAACCCAAATGTACAACAGCATTCCTTACACCAAAACAACACATTCTTTCTTGCCATTCGTACTACCTCCACCATAATACCTCAAAGCTCATAAGAAGTCCTAACTAGTTTACATATGTACAATTTTTGTCAGTGGGGTGGAAGAAGGGAATAAAAACAACCATAAACCAAAGTTCACTATTTACATTATTCGGACTATTGTCCTCATCTTTTTTGCCATATTTATTACAACGTTTCGGTCGTTGTACGCTCCGGCCTTCTTTACGTGGTTGGAATGTCGAACTGAAACCTTTATTTCGCTCACTGGACTGTTCTACTTCAACGTGTCATGTTTAATGGATGTCAGTTATCAGTTATCTCCTGTTAATTTCCGTCTCCAAATTCTCCACTGCCTTAACCGGGTATTGAAATCCCAATCTTTAGGGTCTTGGCGACAAAAATGAGGACAATATTCTGAATAATTTAAATAGTGTACATAATACCTTATCTCAGAAATATCGACAGATACTAAAGTAAAGTTCATCAAAAAACATTTATAGAAAAGGCACAGAAAAGCTACATTACTAACAGGTTTTTATATTTATAATCAGCCATCACTTCTACCCCAACATAGGTTTACAGTGTGTCATGAGAAAAATAATATTTATAAAGAGGAATATAAAGAAATAAGAATTAAGAAGACATGCGATAACGATGGGATTGCATTTACATTGTTGTAGATCAAAATTGCCTGGAAACAAGAAGCCGGAAGAGAGTTTTCCAAAAAACGAGACGTTTCCAAGACTTGACAAGGCGCAAATTAAAGTGACGATTCTCTCGTCCATGGTGGAAAAAATTCGGCTAAGTTTCTTTTTTTATTTATTTATATATATATATATATATATATATATATATATATATATATATATATATATATGAAAGTTTCTCAGAGATAACCTGTAGAAAAGACAATATTTATAAATATAAATGACAATAGTAAAAATGGAATAGTTGCCGGTATGTGTTGTCCAATGTGCATTTTCTCAAGGCAAAAAAAAAGAGAAATGAATTTATTTAAACAAAGTTAATAATAATAACAAAAGCAAAATGTCCTTAGCAACATGAAGAATTTAGAGAACGCTATTTTATTACTGTTAACTGAAAATTACGTCAATTACTGTCACGTGTGGAGATATTGTTATCATTGCTCTGTTGACAAATTCAACCATTTACTTTTGATTTCACGATATTGTTGTGTACGCTTGTTTGGGTCAATAGTAATTCTGTTAAGTAAATAATGAAATTCAATGGGGAAAAACCCTGGAATTATTTTTTTTTTTTTGTGTAATTTTAAAATCAAAATAATATTTGGATATATATTCAATGGTCTCTTTGGCACTAGGATTTTCCAATATTCTCAGTGAATTATTTTCTTTTTTGTGAAGATCTGATATATATATATATATATATATATATATATATATATATATGGATTAATGTGAGTTTTTAAAATCAAATTTTAAATGTTTGAATTTATTTGGATCACCACTCATACTTACGCAAGCAAACATATATGTTGACTAGTGCATTAGTTGGTTCAAAATAAACATATTTGTGGGAGGTCATATATATGCATTTTGTTGCTCATAAATGTCGTTTTTTAAAATTTAGACCGTTACTTATTTTGTCCACTGAAATATATTGGGAGGAAATTGGTATTTTGGCAATTTTTATTTTTTATAAATGCCGATTGCGCACATGTAAATGGTAGAAAATCCATACTTATTAGTATTTATGCGGTGTTATTTAATTTTCTGATAGAAATATATTTTAATGCTATTAGTGTCTGAAGATCTGATATATATATATATATATATATATATATATATATATATATATGGATTAATTATCACTCTGCTACAAAGTTTGATTTGAGTTTGCATTAGTTGTTCTTTGTGAGGTCTCTTTTGTGCTCATAAATGACACTCCAATATAAGCGCAATTTATTTTATCGTCAGTGACAAATTGATTATATATTTTAAATTTGGATTTATATCAGACAAATGGTTGCGTATATTGGTATTTTTATATTGGTATTTTTATGGTAGTGGGAGGGAAAATGTCGTTGGATCACCACTCATACTTACGCAAGCAAACATACATGCACGCACATTCACTCGTTGACGTACGCCGACATACATACACCCACGCTCACTCTATGGACCTTACACAAAAATAAACATATGTGAACCATGTGGGACTGGTCATATATATGCATCCATGTGTCGTTGTGTACATACGTACGCATTTGGTCGCTGTATTCAATGGTGCGTTACGTAGCGAATACTTTTTGTCTGTTACACTGGCAACGCGTAGACCGTTCGTCTATTTTGTCCACTGAATAATACGTATGATGGGGTCTGTGCAAGTCTATGGTAGGTAAAATTGGTATTATTTTTAATTTTTGAAGCTCTATTGTTATTATTTTAAAGCTGGTTATTTGCTTGTTATTGACGATTGCGCACATGTAAATGGTAGAAAATCCATACTTATTAGTATTTATGCGGTGTTATTTAATTTTGCTGATATCGGGCGCTTTCCAATAAGTACCGCGTATATTTATAAATGATATATATATATATAAAAATGAATATATTTATATATACATATATATTTATATTTTTATACATGAAATATATATATATATATATATATATATATATATATATATATATATATATATATATATATATATAAATTTCAAATGAATTATTTTCATCTTTTGAGCAGGTGTGATTTATCACTCTGCTACAAAGAGTGTCACACTCCATCACAACTCCATTTTCCCTTTAATGGAAAGCGCATTTTGTCACTCGGTTATTTAACTCGAAAGCCCGTATCTGATCATTTTCATTTTACAAACAAACTAATTTCTTAAGAATTAGTGGATTTATTTCTAGACCGACATCTTTATTGCAACTAATGTTATTACAGTGGATATCAGCAATTTACG
This sequence comes from Acanthosepion pharaonis, assembly GCA_903632075.3. Lineage (NCBI taxonomy): Eukaryota > Metazoa > Mollusca > Cephalopoda > Sepiida > Sepiidae > Acanthosepion > Acanthosepion pharaonis. The sequence continues at coordinate 449,825 of CAHIKZ030000135.1, forward strand.
CCTCATTTCTTCTACAAAAAGTGATACGCAGGTTCGAGCCCTGACGAAGAGCGCATATTTTTTTAACAATTGTGTCATGGGCTGGCCGATAGATGCAATACACAATGTGTAAAATAATAAAAAAAAATACACGTGGTGTCTTTTTGAAATACCAGTATCCCATATAATAACGTTTTTACCACATGCATATATGTATGTTAATATATTAATTCAGATTATATATGGATCGGAATACAACTGAATGATAGGATAAAGAACAAATATGAAACGTTCTTTTTGCTATTATTTTGTCTGACGCTGCACCAAATAGATTACGGCTGAATAATGAATTTCGTTCTCACTAGGTGCCCCACACTTTCGGCTTTGTTCCACATCAATGCTACGTTTAGAAAATCATTTGGGCTGCTCGGCGTGGTGTAATGGTTGTCAAGCTTGTCTCGCTAGAAAAAAAATACGACTGAATAGTATGATCGATCCTCACTCAGCCTGGTGCCACATTTAAGCCGGACTTAGAAAGTAACCATTCTCTTGGATTCCGATCCATATTTGATACGTATATGATTCCATTTGACTTTGTCAGAACATGGAAACATTTTCAAAAAGACATCAACATTTTAAAAGTTTGCTATTTGTTCTTTAACATATCCATTTCTGTTTCTTCAAAACTTTGTCGTGAGTCTGTATCCTATTTTATACACATATTGTCAACACGAAAAACACATACACAGATCTATAGCATAAAAATATTTCACTTTCAACGCATTTTCGAAAAAAATAGATAAGGATTTCTTTTAAGTCCTCTTAAGTAAAGTCTATATGAATTGTTCGCCTTCGCCCCACTAGAAAAAGAAGATGAGGTTTTGCCTGAAATTCAATACAGAAAATCTGGGAGAATATAAAAATAACTTTTGATATGAACAAAGAATTGTAAATTATATTATTACTCATTTTCCATCTTTTCTTTCATCAGGTGAAACGCCAGCGTAGCGGAGAAAATACTATTGATTTATTATTTAATCCAACACCCACAAATACACACACATATGTCTTTCTTTTGTCTTTTGATCTCATGAAGCCTAGAAAGGCGAAACACCTAATCAAATCTGGTTTCAATGAAATGGTTATGCATTTCTTCAAACTTTTGTCGGGATTCTATATACTATTTCGCTCACACATTCTTTTCGGAATATAATTTTAGAAGTGAATGTTCAGTTACATGTAAAATAGGCGTGATTAAAACAAATTCTCAAGAGTAAAATCTTCTTATGTTTTCCCAATTTCATTATTTAAACATACACAAATACGTATACAAGCATCTCATTTTTTTCGCTTTCGGATCTGATGAAACCTTAAACACCGAACGGCTTAATAGGATATATTTAAAAACAAATTACTTTCATGAACGTTTTCTAATTGTCTAAAATTTTAAACTTTGATCATATCCTAAATATCTTACTATTTTTGTGATGTCATCGAACAATCATTGCTACTTTTTCTGATATCAACGAATACTCGTTGCCACATTCGTAATGCTCGTCTTAGTAATCGCAGATACAACTATAGAAACGACGTCGAACGATACAGGTGCCAGACGCCTTGGAATAACCCTCGCACTAATAGTACTTGCTCGATAATACTCGCTTTAATAGTAACCACCGAATATTAATCCGTGTAGGGATTAGTATAGAGAATAGTATCGTGGATAGTATAGCGATAGAGGACAGAGTAGGAATAATGATCGTCATATTAATAGAGGAAAGAACAGAAATGGTGATCCGTATAGTAATAGAAGAGAGACTAGAAATGGTGATCAATTAGACGCCACGCTAATTCCCATATATGCATTTCCTCGATAGTCACGTGATCTACTTAATTCAATAATGGGATCGCCTGTTGTTGCGCTCTGGCGATCTAAGTTCAAACTGCAATTTCGGCAGTGGCACTTTATTCATGTATAACAATTATCGACATCACCTTATTTTACAGTGGAAATGGAGATTTAATAGATTGTTTTAAAAGAAACGATAGAAAGGCGCTCAAGTCGGGCACAACACCGGCTGAAATTGAGGGATTCAAGAAGTAATAGAATTATAGAATAATTTGCAAAATTGCTTGTATCAAGAAATTGCCTAGAAAAACTCCTCAGTAAAGCAAACGATTTCCCGGGCGAATCTCGATGGGCTAAAGTATTGTTTTTATCTTATACCGGTGTTCCTGTGGATAAAAGGCGGCAAACAGGAGACTCTAATGTGCTGCTATGATCTGGAAATGTGGGCCCAACCATTTGTGAATCATTTAATTTCGATGTATGTTACGCGTGAATTAATTGAACGTAAAAGCTTTACTTTAGAGAAGATAATGGATTGGTCACCATCAAGTCCCGAATTGATTCCCATTGAAAATCTGCTCAAATGTGAAAATGAAATCATATGAAGGTGTCAATCAATATGATAGCAACGCAAGCCTAAAGGAAACAATTAAAGGCACTATGTCAGAAACAGAGCCCGCTGACGTAAAAAAAATGACAAAATCAATGGAAAATACATTGTGTTACGATATTATGAGATCCTGATTTGTAGATGATTTTCTTACCTTGTCATGCATAATAATATCAGACTGCATTTTTTATGTTAAAATCATTAGCTTTAATAAGATATACCGAAACAAAACGTAAAAAGTTATCTCAAGTCTCGTTTTGAGGTCAAAGTTGATCGTTTAAATTCAAATTCGAGTTATTGAGTTTTATGTGATTTGCATAATAAATGCAGACGGACTATATATATATATATATATATATATATATATATATATATATATATATATATATACTCCATTAGAAACATACTAGTAGAAAACAAATATAATTTCATCCACTTGTAAAAAAAGATAAAAAATAATGGAAACTTAATAATAAAAAAGAAAAGCCAACTCTTAACAATATAAACTATGAACAAGGCCACAATTTGCTAACTGTATTTGGAAATTAAAAACATCTCTATAACACACTAAAATATACACATAATGCACACACTCAATTAAGCTGAAAAACTGAATCAAACTTGATAATGGCTAAAGGTATAGCCGAAAGCGCTCGGAACTATTAAATATTTGGACAGTTTTTACACATTCTTTGTTCAGAAAACAAAGTTCTTGTTCGAACACACAAAAAAAATAAATAAAAGGCTTAACCGTAGTACCTTGTCTGTCGTTTTTAATGAAACATGCATAAACGCAGGATTGCATATATATATATATATATATATATATATATATATATATATATATATATATATATATATATTTTACTTCAAACGTTATTATAGTGAACGCTCGTATTTGAAATGTACACTACATATTTATTTTCAGCAGTGTATATTAGGTTCAATAGAAAATTCGTTTTGTTGGTCATACCACCACAGCACTCCCTATCAGATTAACTTTCCCCTTGTCGAAGTAAACAGCAGTAAAATCACATTTTAGCAAAAAGCTTTTTGTAACAAGCATAAAATCCAAAATGGTCGATAATACGCGCTAATTCTACAAAATAAGAGACTCCAAATTCAAACAGTTATTTAAAGAATAACTTGAATAATGTATTGGTAACTTTTAAATATAAGTCTTTGAATGTTTTCAATATGAAAAAAATCAGGTAACCAAATATATTTTTTTTTCAAAATCTGTGTTACAAGCACTGGAAAGAGTAGCTTCCCTAGATTTCTCCAAAGAGGTCATATGATATAAAATTCTGAAAGTAAATCGTCCTTTAACGGTAACGCCAAATCGACATCAGTGAGAGTACATGATCTCATTTTCTGACAAATGACTTTTATATTTTTTTTCCTGGGGATGAGCAAAGGATAATGGAAAGCACTAGTGCAATCGATAAGAAATATATTAATGGAAATTGTAATATCAACAACTTCCTTATAAGGAAACATCCGGTATTCATGTACTGAGCAGCCAGTGTTGGTGTCGCTTAAATTCTATAAAATCATTCTCTTAAAAAAAATGTTGAAGAAAACAGGATTGTAATGTCCACCACCTGCTAACGCTTTTTCCAATTTTTCTAAAACAGACGTTAAACACATGAGAACGTTATAACATCTATCGTTTCTTGCTTTCTTTCTTTCTTTTTTCTTTCTTTCTTTCTTTCTTTTCTTCTTCTTCTTTTTCTTCTTCTTCTTTTTCTTCTTCTTATTATTATTTCTGCTTATGTCTTCTCACTGAAATCAATAACTTCTGTCTTCTCGCAATCAATACGGAAGGGTCCATCATTTAACAGACGCAATAGCAGGGAGTTATGCATGTGCTAATTATCTAACGGAAGAACGATAATTATTATAAAATGAATTATAAATATAAAATCTCCTTTGTTTCCAGTCTAATTTTTTTTATTGCTGTCTAAAACGCTTGAGAAGTTTATCTCCTCCTCTATTTTCCCTTTCTGTTTGTCTTTCTTTCTCTTTTTTTTCTATGTCTCTATTTTTGCTTGATTCTTTCTTTCTTTCTTTCTTTTCCTATCCCCGTTGCAAAATCAAACATTACTGAAATATCTTTTTTCCTATCTTTTTCAATCCAAAACGAAATAACTCTATTATTTAACTGATGTAATGGTAAGGCGTAGAGCCCGTGCTAACTAACTAATGGCGTTACAACAAGAATTGTGATATGATAAGTTTAGAAAGACTGAAAAATTGAGTCAGATTTAAATCGATCGAAATGCATGTAGACTGAAACCGGTCGATAGCCGAGTAAGATATAAATACAGTAACCAATAGAATGAAGTAGGCAGTGGATGATCGTTAATAATTTACGAAATAAAAATTTGTCTACAGCATTATACCTATGTCTGGCTAGAATACTTACAATATGCTTACAGAACTGTCAACAAATTTAGAATATTTTGGAGGCGGGGTTGGTTTTAACGAGTGGCCGGCTGCATATTCGAAGCTCGGTAAAATGTGGCAGAATTTATAAGTACTTCTTTCACTTGAGTATTAAAAATTATATTCGGCTGAGTGATTCCAGAATATGCGAGGGACTATTTGATTATTAACGGAGTTTTCTCCCGTACTGCATATGCAAACAGGTCTGAACTGATTGATAGACGCGGAAAGATATATACATATGTGGCAAAGGAAAGAAAGCTACCATGAGATGGGAATATATAAATACGTGTAAAAGGAAGGTATATCGAAATAGAAGACTAAAAAAAAAAGGCAAATAAATAAATTGATCCTTCAGATAAATATAAACACACAACCAAAAATCCATTATAGACTAATAAAGCAGACACACAAACATTTTCATTTATGTATGTATGTATCTATGTATATATATATATCTATCTATCTATCTATCTATCTATATCTATATATATATATATATATATATATATCTATATATATCAGTTCTTATTATCCCAATCAGTTCTTTCTATGTATATCCTATCTATCTATCTATCTATCTATCTATCTATCTATCTATCTATCTATCTATCTATCCCCGTCTGTTGCTATCTATCTATCTATCTATCTATCTATCTATCTATCTATCTTTATATATATATATATATATATATATATATATATATATATATCTTTGTTTTCTTTCTTTTCTCTCTCCCTCTCTCTCTCTCTCTCTCTCTCTCTCTCTCTCTCTCTATATATATATATATATATATATATATATATATATATATATATATATACTCACACATTGCGGGGAAGAAATATTCGTACGCACACAATTTTTAATTTATTGTATTTCCAACTATTGAATAAACATACTTTTCATATAATTGACTGTACATCTTTCCTTTTATGTGCCTTGTCCATTCAGGACGTTGGCGTTCATGGCTCCCCGCTGTTCTCTATCCCTTGAACCTATCAACAAATTTCTTCCCATTGCTACCTTCCCCTGACCACGTTCTGTCAACCACTTGTTTAAGTCCACTAGTTATGTCATGCATTGTTTTCACTTCTCTCTTTCCTTCTATTCGACCCGTGAGTATCAGATTTTCCAGGCCCTTCTTCCTCATTATGTGTCCCAGAAACTTCAGCTGCCTCTTTTTGATGTTATGTATAGGCCTCCTCCTTGTTTGCATTCTCTCTATGACCTTATCGTTGTCACACGCTCGGTTCATGATATCCTTAGCATCTCTCTGTGGAACCCCATCTCCGTCTCCACGAGTCTCTTCGTCTTCTTTGAGGAAATTTCACAACGTAAAAACGGACAGATGTCACGTATGCATAATAACTAAATATGAATAGAAAACATAAAAAAAATGATTTAATAGAAATAAATCCCATTCATACATTATAATAAGTGAAAAAATATTCGGGCAATACAAATTTCAGTTCTTAAAACTTTTTAGTTAATTTAACAATCTAGATGATTCAAGTGGAATAATCTAGAATGTTCCAGTAATGTTATCGGTAGATATTTTTAGCCTAAAATTACAAAAAGGAAAAATTCTGTAATTGTTATTCTTGCAAGAAGGTTATCATCAAAGCAAGCGGTAAAGAAATGACAAATTCGCAAAAAGGACTGTCTGTTAAGCACTTAAAAGAGGGTAAACATTGCAGGAAAATCTTAGGAAACTTGAATATTCCATTTACTAATATTAGTTCATTCATTGCAAGGTATAAAAACTCAAAACTGTTGAAAGCCAAAGAAGAACAGGTGCACCAAGGAAGACTTTTTTCAAGATATTCGAGGAAATTAATACGTCAGATTAAACAACATCCTATGATTACCGGTCAAGAGTTAGAGGATGATTTGCTTTCATCAGAAATCTAAACGGACAATAAGCAATGAATTTCATAGGAACAATCTAAAGTCACGCTCGCCTCAGAGAACTCCACTGCTGTTGAAAAACACAGAGGTACCATGTTGAAATTCTTTCGTGAAAATAATGTTAAGGAAAAATTGTATTAGGAAAGAGTATTATGGACAGATAAAACCAAAATTGAGTCGTTTGGACGTAATTCAAGAAGCATACTAAAGAAAATTTAGATGCCTTCAAACAAAAGAACATAATTTCAACAGTAAAATTTGGTGGTGGAAGCATCATGGTTTGGGCATGATTTTTACAAAATGTACTGGCAACATATCAAAAATGGTAGAATTAATGCCACAGGCCGCAGCATATGAAAATATTCTGGAAGCAAATTTAATGATACCTGTTGAAAGTCATGAACTTTCCCCTGATTGGATCTTCCACGAAGATAATGATCCTTAGCACACTGTAAAATCTACGAAGAAAAAGCTTTCTGAAAATAATTAAAAATGCCGAAATGGCTAAATTTGTCCCCAGATTTAAACCTAATTGAGAATCTGTGGCATTATTTGAATTTTCGAATCCAATCGTGAGCTACAACAAACATCCCAGATTTGCAGACCATATGCAAAGAAATAGTTTATCAACCTTTTGTGAGATAAGTAATCCGAAATAAAGGAAAGTGCTGACAATACTGAGTATTCCAAAGCTGTCCCCCCATCTAAGAACTGACCAGGATAGACTCCTGATGCCTTTGTATATATTCTGTTTTGGCCAATTCTGAGTATCCACAAAAGAGATCGTCTGTTGTTTCTTCTTCTTCTTCTTCTTCTTCTTATTATTATTATTATTATTATTATCATCATTATTCGATTTCTGTTATTACCTACCAAGTCTGCGGAAAGACCTAAGGCAGGTCGTGGTGTGATTTCAATTTCATGTTAATTTTTTTTTTTTTTTTTAAATCTCCATTTGCTAGCGTTGCGGGTCTTAATAAGACAATTTTCTGTATGTCTCTTAAGCTGGGGTTTCCAGGGATTCTTTCAATGTGTTGTTTTGTTCAGAAATGGTATTATTCTTGTTTTCAATTCCACATTTTTTCTATTTCAATTTCCAGGTCTTTGTATTTTTGATAGTTTTTCAAATTCCTTGGTTGCTATATACAATGGACAAGCCATATCAATTCTAGAATGGTGACATCTTCTATTTCTGTAACCGGCGCTGGGATAAGTTGCTTACACATTTTCCAAAGTGTTTGCACATTGTCCAGTGTGAGTCCAATTGTTTATTATTATTTTATTATGATTTCAATTAAACATTTCCTTGCGGGTCCCAACCAGAGACCTAATATCAGAAATGGCTTCAAAACAGTTTCCACTAATCATTTCTGTATCATACATATTTTAAATAGATATAGCTCTTCTTAATGGGTAAGTTGTATTTGTGAGTCCAATGTTTGTAATTCATTAGGGCATTATTATTATATTTTTGGCGCAGCCTGGAATTAGAATGCTGTCAGTGATGACACTTATCCGGAATCCATAAAAATTAAGGATCTTTAATTAGTAGATGCAAATGGATCAGTTATAAAAAATTTAGTATACGAGATGAGTAAATTGAACATTCTCTTCCAGAATTACTTTTTCTGTATAACCTTGTTACATATATATATATATATATATATATATATATATATATATATATATATATATATATATATCAAAGTATACGAGAACGAACAGTAGGTTTACAGCGTTCAAAACAGTAATTTAAAAAAAATAGTGTTCAATGCACAAAAGCAGAGCCGTAAATATCTATTTATATTATGCAGTGTTACATTAGAACATTTTTCTATTTTCATTTCCAAATTCGTTTTCGCTAATGTAAATATAATTCTTGTCTGCTTCTCTTTTCGCCAATGACATGTATTTTTTAAATTTCCCCAGGACGAGATATAGCTATTTCCCAATTTGCTTTATCCGCATTGTCAGATTTTCAATTGATAAAAAGTAAACTCTAGGTCCATCGTCCCAATTGATAGGGATGCGCCAGCCCACATGGCTTTTTCTTCCTTTACATATTATCAGGGAAAATGTCTTACATTCTCGCTTTCTATTTCTCTATCTTCCAGAGTCACAATATTAACAAACACTTGCATATTATATCCCTACTCTTATGTGTGCTAAAAATAATAAACATGAACAATGCATTATAACAAGATTATTAAATAAATTTAAATATACATAACACAACATCTGTTTATAAACTCAGGTTCACAAAATTAGTATATTTTTATTAAACAAATACCTAGGATATTTGGTAGATTCTTGGATCTAAACATGCTATGTGTGTGTGTTTCATTGTAAAACGTAATCTGGCTAGAAAATTGTGTTACATGACTTGATGGTGAATAAATAAATAGATGCACGCTGGGTTGCCGCAGTCTCTTGATAATATTCTTCTCGCGGAACCAGCATATATATTTACTCTTTTCTCAAAGATACAATCTCCCAAAGGACATTTAAATTGATATAGAATGTTGGTCTTTTGCAAAACATTACTTGACAAAGAAGACTTATTGTGGATGATTAATTTGGTTGTATTAAGTTTATTAGAATTTATAATTAGTTTTGGGTCTTACTTGGACCAGTGTATCATATATTAGTGATTATGAGGTTTATATATGTTGGCGTGTGGTGTGTGCGTGTGTGCGCGTGCTTAAGAGAGATAAAAATATCCAGAGTAAGCTTGCACAATGGGGGCAAAAAATGGTTTGATTTTTGCTTCAGTCATCAAACTGCCAGCCTCCACGCAGTGTTGAATTCTATGTATATACGTTTTATATACCCCAACAATCATATATATATATATATATATATATATATATATATATATATATATATATATATATATATATATATATATAGATAGATAGATGAGATCCATAAATAAAAATACGTACATATAAACAAGCCAGGAGAGCGCTGAAAAGGCTAGGGATAGATCTGATAAAACTTTTGTATCGATAAGTGCGCGTTGACTTTGATAGATAATCAGTAAGATCGATCGACAAATCTGGTGGTCTAATGAGGTTATTCGACCTGACCAGCCGACAAAAGCACTGTCGTTAGTGTCTGTGTCTTGTTTTATTCAATTCTTCATTGGATTCTGCACATGTCCTCTGGCCTTTTACGTTTTGTGGAAGTAGACATAATCAAATTTCGGTGATCACATTGAAACAAGTCGAAAGGTCAAAAGTGAAATTACGCAAGCGTTGGGTTAGTGAAGCTTCGAAGTCTTTTAGGCTTTCCCATTTTTTTCTTTATCCAACGATTTTCTCCCCCTTTTTTTCTTTGTATTTTTAAAAACATTTTCGTGTTTTTTTCTCTCTATTGTTGTTAATATTTATTCTATTTCTTTCTGTTGTTTTCTTTCTTTCATTGTTTTCTTTTCTCATTCTCTCTCTCTCTCTCTCTTTTCTTATTGACCACGTTCTTCTTTCCTTTCTCTTCATTTGCGTCAGTCGTGATTTGCTTTAATTCTGCCTTTCTTACATCATTTTACATCTTTTTTACATCTCTTTTTACATCTTTTTTTATTTTTTTTTCGGAATTTTTATTTACATCTGTCTCTCACACATTTATTGCCTGCTTTGCTGTTCTCTTTTATCTGTTTTAATTTTTCATGCTTTCGACCTTTTGGTTGTGTATGGGATAGCGACTGAGAATAAAAAAAAATCAGAGAACAGAGTTCGAATTCCAATCGGGTTTCATACGCTCAAATATCATTAGAAAAAATATTCCATCATCTCTTCGGCCTCAAGCTATGGGTAAATCTGTAGGATGTTAATTGGGAAAAATCATTTTTCCACTTTAAAATCATTTTTACACTTTAAATTCGTTCGAAATATTTATTCTCACAATCCAAAGTATATTATGCTTTAAAAAACCACACAGGGTTGGTAAACCGTAAAAATACAACATTTTAATTTCTTTTTCCTCCAGACCATCTCTCTTTCTTTATGCGTGTTCTTTTCCTAAAACACAATTTTCCTGTTGTTATTCTTTCAAAAGTCTTTCTTCTCTCAAAACCATCTCTCCCTTGATCTTTTTCCTACCCGTTTTATTTTTTTCATTCTATTCTTATGACTTTTTCATTCTTTCCTTTTTCTTCTTTCTTGATTCCTTCGCTTTTCCTTTTTTCTTCTTTCTCTCTCACTTATTTCCTTTCCTTTTTTTTTCCATTTCTTAGCTTAAATTCTGCCGATTTAATTTATTTTGATAAACGAACCACTGACGTCGCTTAAATATGTACATACTTAAATATATAACATTATCTCAGGTAAAAAAAAAGATATCTTTCATAATTACTATTGATATTTACAAAATTAGGTTTGTAAGATTTCAAGTTGGTATTCTAGATCCTGACTTTTAAAAGCATTAGAGCAGTCAATTATGAGATTTTCATATAATAATAACTTTTTTCATGTTTTTATTCAGGGCCTTACCGATAATTGCCCTCCAGGATCTCCTGTTTTATGTTGCTATAAGAGTGGAAGATACGTCCAATGCCGCTGCTGCGAAAATATCATGAAGTCATTGAGCCCAGAAGTGCCACCTTCTCCCTCCAGCTCTCATGTTCTTGGCTGAGCGACGTAACAACCTCCAGTACCGAATTAATCTGCTGGAGGTCCTGGCAGACGACGTCCTTTCAGCGGCCGGGAGATCGTCACCAATTGGCATATGGCAGGTCGTAGTGATAAATGATTCTTGTAGGGTGTTCATCGGGCCGGGACCGAGCCAGCAAGCACGACGCTGAGCAGGTATATTAGTGAGTGGCCTTCTTTTTATTTATTTATTTATTTTTTTTCCTTAAAGATTTCAATACTTAATATGAGACACAGTAGAGGGCAACCTTTGAGGATCGAACTCCTGAAATCATCATTGCTCACAGAGTTTGATAAATCTAGTTTTCCAAGTCCGTACTATTATTTGAACTTTCCAAATAGAGAGTTATTTTTTTATTTGTTCTTTTCTTTAGTCTTCTGCTTGATTTGTCCAATTTTCTTTCTCTTTTTCTTTTTACTACTCTTTCCTCGCTTCCACCCCCTACCTCTTTATTCCGTCTTTTTTCTTCATTCCTACTTTCTTAAAATCCTTTCATATAGTCTTCAGTTTGTTATTGCTTTTGGCTCTCTTGGTCGTTGGTATTCTGGATTCTAGTCGTGCTGATTAAAAGATTGTTCCGTATTTGTTGTCAGTAAGCATTAGCGGCATTTAGTTTCAACTAACTTCATTCAAAACCTTTCGTTCATGATTGCGTTGTGGCTGAGGTCATATCAGCCTCTATTTAAAAAATAAAAAGCAAAATGAGGCTTATGTTTTTTTTTTTTTACTGATTTCCATTTTCTTTAACATTTTTCTTTTTCTCGGTTCCTTTCCTTATTTAAAAAAAAATGTTACTTCGTTTTTCTCTTTCTGAAATGTACACTGTGACTACATCTTACCTTTTCCTTCTTGAACTTTACAACTATTTTTGTATTGATAGCTTTTAAGGCTATCTGTCGTCCTGGGTACGACGATGAACTACATGCAGCAGCAAGGCCGCTGATCAGGAGGTTTTGAGGAGCGCGGAACCACTTCTTACTTGGTGTTGTTCCCAGTTCCCCTTTGATACGTGGTGGTAGCACCTGTTAGGGTCCCAGCTACGAGCAAATATTTAACACCCCACACACTGGGGACAGAACACTATGAAAGTATTTAAAAGATTTTGAAAAAAATATTACTAGCAATATATTTTTAAACGAGAAAACGAAACCGCTTACGGTTACATCTAGCCAACTCAACCGTATATCGATGATGCATCGACGCCAGTCTTGTACTGCGATTATATCCATAAAGTCCAGCTAACATTATGAAGAGCTCATCAGAAAAATTACCATGAGACTATTGACAGAAAAGGCACAAAAAGACAATTTTACGTCGATGAGAAAGCGACTGAAGCCGAGACACAAGATCAGGGTCAATGATATATAGCAGGAGCAAATGAATATACGTGGCAGCAATAATCTAAGCATGGACGGATGGTAGACTTACAGATATGTCTGATAGATTCTGGAGAATCACATTTTATCAGATTTCTGAGGAAGTGACCTAGCAATGGATTCAATAAAGTATTTCCTTTTCATGTAAGCCGAGAACGTTAGGCCGACATGGTTCAACGAGACTTTCTCCTGTAGGTTAGCATCAGCCATGCCGATGGAAGACAGGAAGTAGACTCCTACATGATTAATAAAGAGCAGCTTAGTTCAGAAGTAGTTAAAATTAAAAAAAAACATCCTTTGTCTAAGTTAACAACGAACTGATAGTCATTTATGTCATCAGCCGATTATTTGAACTCATCGAGCCGATCGGGCATATTATTCAAAATAAATAAATAATTTATAAAATAAAAAAGTATAATAATTACATTAACATAAATAAATATCGTAATTCCGTATGTATAATACGCATTTTTCTAAAAAAAAATAATAAGCAAAATCAGGTGTGCGTATTATGCACAGCTATAAAAATCTTTTAAAAAAATACCTAAAATGAAATAAGAAATATCATAAAACTAAATTAGAATAATAATAATGTATATATATATATATATATATATATATATATATATATATATATATATATTAATATATTAATTAGAGTAGGAAACGCTGGCCCTAATGTTATTTGAGAGGTAGAATTTATAGGGTTTGATTACCAAACAAGGGGTGCGTATTATGCGTTAGTAGCTGCATTTTCCCACACTTTCAGCATAAGTTTAGGTGTTTGTATTATGGATTAATGCGTATTATACATGGGGAATTACGGTATATATAATCAGATAAGAAAACAAAAATTCACCAACAATAAAAACAATTTCTTGCATTCATTTATTGAGCATTAAATTACCTTATCCATAGTTCCTCTTTTATAAGGTTTAATTTTCAACGGATTATCTACGCTTTGCTGGTTAAATAAAACCAGGAAATATGTCTAGATTGTTAGAATTTTTGGGTGGGGGTTTAGATAATAATCGTTTATCCATAGAAGGTGTTAGGAGAGGTGGATACATGCTTTTTCCCAAGGGTATCTCGGCATAGGGAACTACAATGAACCTCATTGAAAATAAAACTCAGCATTCCTAGTAACAATTCTGAGTCATTATCAATTACACCAACCGCTCACCCAAGCTAACAGTACCAGGTATTCCCAAGCGGTCACCCATCTAGGTATCGCCCAGGCTCGAAGTTGCTTACATACTGTTGTGGATTTCGGGATGAAATCCGGTCTCAAAATGAATGACAAACGCAGGAATGAAATATAGCAAATAAATGTATTGACGTAATAATACAATTGGTAATACGGTTAGTAGATCCAGAAATGCGGTTAGTAGCAATAATAATATATATATATATATACAGTCTGGGATATTCAGTATATTCCTTCTGAGTCTACGTGCTCGCAACTGTGACTCCTACAAAGCAGTTACGTCACACACACACACTCTCTCTCTCTCTCTGTCACTCTCGCTTCCGGGTATTCACCGGCAGCAGAACCCACTGGGCGAGTCCACTTGTATAAAAAGGGGTGGACCCCCTAACTCATACGCCGTTTCAACGTGATGTGACCGTAAGGTTGGCTTATCTTTATTTTCAAAAGTTGTACTTAAGGATATTATCGAGCTTCCTTAAATTTACATATCTTGAAAACCTAACGATATTTTTTTTACTTATGTTTATAAATACATGTTGCAAAATAAGAACTTTAAATTTACCTTGAGAAAATCATTGATAGGATAAAGCGCGTATATATATATGATTAAAATAGCGTCGAGAAATAAAAGTTTTTCCTTTGTTTCTATTCTTTTATATATATATATATATATATATATATATATATATATATGATTAAAAACAAAACAAAAACTTTTATTTCCCGACGCGCTTTATCCTATCAATGACTTTCTCAAGGTAAATTTAAAGTTCTTATATATATATATCAGGTTTTTCGATCAGCTTGATTTATCACATATATATTAAATTGGAAATGACGCATTCTGTTTTGCTACTCTATTTTGACATTTTTTTAATAAATATATCAATAAAAATCTAAGAAATAACTTTGATATGATTTTTCAGAAATATTCACGCGTCTGAGGCAAGATAGACATATAAACTTTTCTGTATCTTTTATATGAAAAGATTAATAATAAAAAAAAATATTTCGAAAATATATTACGACTTTTGGCCCATAATAGTTGTTACATGTTGTCTGAAATTTGTCTCGAAATTGATTTGATATATATAAATAAAGCCAAATAAGAAATAAAGAATCTGAATAAAAAATGCTAAAGAAATATGAAATTTGATGGCAAAAAGCCCCCAATTTAGTTTATTCGACACCACCCTTACCCACAAAAAAGCCTAACGTCCACTCAACAAAAAAGTTTAATGAATTGGGTTGTTTTATGGATGTAACCATTGGCGATTATAAGCATGTCCAAGACAGAAAACAGCCGAGCTTCTCGACTTGACGGTCGAACTTTCTGCCTCTGAGCAGAAAGGAACCCGGACGAGGTTTCGCCGAAGGACAGAATCTCGTTCGGGGAGAAATGACCAACCCGATCTCGTTTATACGGGTTATACGGGCATTTTTTGGCCGAGCCTACGGGCTCGGGAAACCCACGTAAAAACTCGGCCTTGTGCCACATGCAACCCTCGTGGGGGGTGGCTAGATACCAAGACAGAAAACAGTTGATCCTGGAAGTGAAGATGTTAATATTGTAGTTGTCGAGGCAGCATCTACTCTGGTACCTATTCCACAAAACAGCGGCTCTTGTGACTCCTTAACAATGGAATATAAAGGAACCAAGATGGGTCCTGTTTAACTCTTGGAAACAGGGAATGTTAATCATCAGAACACTTTTTTCATGGAACTAGTGGTGGAAGTGAAACGATGTTCGATTAACTTTTCGAGTTTGAAGAAGCAAATGACCTGGCATAGGTTATTCACGGACTTTGAGATCGAATTAACCTACGGCCATTTCCCAGCACCAAAGATACGTGTTTTTTTAAAAAAATTTTCGTTAATTTTATTTTTTTATTTTTTATTGACATGAAAAGACAGGATTTTGCGGAGAAATATAATTGTCTACTCCAGGAAGTAAAATGGTGTAACAACAAAGAAATATATATACAGGATGCGATAGGTAAATTGTGGCCATTTTACATATTTAATTTGACGCATGCGCGTTGTTTGTTCTTGATTTTGTCGACTGCACAGTATAGTATGGTCAGCTGGGTACCCTTTGTGATAAAAAGAGAAACATGGCGCAATTGAAAATGACAGAAATTTAGAAAAGGTCTGATGTATTGCTTGGCACTCGCTCTGAAAGATGCAATAAGAACATTTCAGAGTGTTGGGTGTAAATTTGAGCAGAACGCAGAGGTGATTACGGAGGCAAGGTAGCTTGATAATCTTATTCTGACCTTCTTGAGAATTTGTTGGTGACTGCCCCGGTTTCAACAAGGTTTCCTACATCAAGAGGATTAAGAGTGCTTGCCTTGGCCAAGTGGGTGGCTGTTGGAAGACCTTATGTCTGGCAACATGAAACTCTACCATGACGCACAAGCAGAAGAACCCAGTCATGGATGTCAAACAATTTCTACGACCACACCATCTATTATATCTGACCACATAAATTCTCCAGACTGCAACCCCGTTTATTATTATGTATGAGGCGCTGTTATGCGAGAGACCAACAAAACTCAAAAAAAAAAACACCAAAGATGAACTGAAAACACGGATAATGGCTACATTCACCAACTTAAACAAAGAAACCGTCTAGAAGAGTTGGAGGAGATTCCGAAGTCGTCTGGAGACTGTGGTTGAAACGAAAGCCGAATTCACTAACTACATTTAATCTTTAGTATTTAAAAATATTTTTGTTTATTTTTAGAATTTATATTTGTTTAAATGAGCACTTTCAATTCAAACTGACCTGGTTTTCAAGGGTTACATATCTAGGGATCTGGTATGAATATCTATGAATATGTTTGTTTAACCAAACATGCTTGAATGAGAATAAGCTGCCTACACACATACATACATACATACATACATATATATATATATATATATATATATATATATATATATATATATATATATATATATATATATATATGCGTTGTGTAAATATGTTTATATATATATATATATATATATATATATATATGTATATATATATATGTATGTGTTAATACATATATGTGTATATATATATATATATATATATATATATATATATATATATATATATGTATGTGTATGTGTGGCTTTGTGTGTATGTGAATGCATGTGTGTATATATATATCTACGTGTGTATATTATATGCAAAAATGTGTATATATATACATATAAAATTGTGTATATATTATGTGTGTATATATTGAGAGAGGTGTGTATATATGTGTGTATTTTTCTGTATATATATATGAGGGTAAGCATATATATGTATGTATATATCTATGTGTTTGTATATATGTGTGTATATATATATATATATGTGTGTGTGTGTATACATATATATATATATATATATACATATATATATATATGTGTATATGTATATACGTTTGTATATATATATATATATATATATATATATATATATATGTATGTTGTATGTATGTATATATGTATGCATAGATAGATAGATTGATAGATAGATAGTAATATATATATGTGTGTATAAGTAATATCTAGATAGATAGATATGTGTATGCATATATACATATATGTATGCATATATATACTGCTTGCCAAATTATTATCAAGATAACTTTTTTTCTGATGTTTCAAAAACTGTCCAATCAATTCACACGAAATTTTCACACAATGTTGGCAACATTGACCTGCGCAATCGCTGAAATTTTTCTTACTGATCTGCGCAATGTAAACAAACTGGCGCCATATTTGTTATCAGCACGGCGATTTGATCGTGACAAATTTTTAGAAAGGTTTAGTATAATTCCCAGAATTGAGCAAACAAAACGTTTATTAATGTTGCACGTGAATGTTTCTGATCAAAAGAAGCTAATAAATAAGATAATCCAACAAATAATAACAGTTACAAAGAACAGCTCAGTTTTACACAAATTAATAGGGAATGTGTTTTCCCTGTTTTGAAATTACTTGAAGAAGTCGAAGATCCATAGAATTTGTTAATTGTAGGATGCCATCTGCTGTAATGCCGCGAGATATGTCAAGAATTGCTTCCCTCAACTCAGCGTTGTTCCTGAATTATCGTCCGTTGGCGTACAGTCTTTGCTTCATGATGCTCCAAAAGTTTTCGATTGGGTTCAAATCCGGAGAATTTGCTGCCAGCTTCATATTTCGAGGTCCAGCGACGCCTAACTGTTTCAAATATTCTGTAGTCATGTGAGCAGCATGTGAGAGAGCATTATCTTGCAGAAAAACAATGGCCCTTCTGAAGGCAACTCTTTGCCTTTTCATCCACAGTTCAAGATGCTCCTTCATAAACGCTATGTATGCATCAGCATTCATTTTGTTGCCATATGGTACTCTCCATGTGACCACTAATGTTTTTCCAATGATACCACCCCTGATCACTATGCCTCCACCGCCTTGTTGGCGTCTCAAACGCTGATGGCGATTCTGTCCGTTCATTACCCAGCCTTTGCACCATCTATCTGGCCCATCAAATGTTGCTCGAGTTTCGTCTGTGAACAAAACTTTAGAGAAGTCAATCTTCATATTGTCCTCGGCTCATTTCAATCGATTTTGAATGTGATTTCTCGTCAACGGAGGCTTCGGTACAAGTTTAACTGTTATTGCTATTTCCCTCAGATACTGACACCGAGTATTTTTAGACACAGTAGGATCCCCAATGCGACTGAAAAGCTCCTGACTGGTAAGTCCAGGGTTCTTCGCGGCCTCTCGTTTAAGTTGTGACATGAGACGACGTGAAATAACATCGGCTTGCCTTTATCTACCCTTTTACGTACTTGTGTAGGGTCGGCGGTGAACCTTTTCATTGTTTGATGACACCTCCCTATCATTTTAGAAATTTCTACGGTAGATTTACCTTTTGAGACTTTTGAGGTGATAATTTTCTTTTCATCATCATTTAAACTGCTTTTACGGCCCATCTTTTCACTAAATTCTTACGCTTTTCTAATAATGTGGCACGCTCAAATCACCGTTCTGATAACAAATATGGCGCCAGTGTGTTTACATTGCGCAGATCAGTACGAAAATGTCAGTAATTGCGCAGGTCAGTGTTGCCAACATTGTGTGAAAATTTCCTGTGAATTGATTGGACGGTTTTTGAAATATTAGAAAAAATGTTATCTTGATAATAATTTGGCACGCAATGTATATATATGTGCACGTATGTATGTTTGTGTATATGGATATATGTGTTTATGTATATGTTGTATGTATGTATGTATACATAGATAGATAAATAGATAGATAAATAATTACGTGTTCACTTTAGCAGATGGATTTTTCGAAAACCAGCATCCAGCCATTATTGGGAAGAAGTGACATCAGATAGAAACACTATATTCCTTGATTCAAGGTCATGCACATTGTGGATAATTGTAAGTTATTTGATATATATATATATATATATATATATATATATATATATATATATATATATATATATATATGATGCACCTCACCTTCGTGTATGAGATAAAATATACGTTGCGCCTCACTCTTGTCTCGTAGAAACGTAAAAAAATCTTAGATGTATTTTTGACGCCTATTTTCGTGATATTAGATTCTTCTCTCTACATCATAAGTGGCTAGTATTTCCGGTATGTACTTTCACATAAAAATATACAAAAAAAGATCTACTGATTTGTCATTTCGAAAAAAAAAACGACCTAAAATCTCTTCGGTAAGAAGCCAGAAAAAACGACCTTGGTAAGTCATGATGCTTCCCTGGTCCACTGATTAAATAAACACGGGGTTTTATATCACACGCATAAAAAAAGTGTCATTTTTAACTAGGCAGACGATTCGGATTTCTTGGATATCCTCAAAATCTCTTTGTCTAAAGAGATTACTACTTTCGACAAGAGAAGCCACAAAACCCTTTCAAGCAAACCGTTAACACTCGATCACGTCTGTTTAATATCAAAGTCACTTTACAAGTCTGGATTAACTTAACTGACTTAATGAAATTGTTCGTCTGGTAAAGATGTTTCGTTTCTTTATCAAGAGATGAGACAAATAAGTAATGCATTCGAAATCTATATATCAAGCTAAGAGTCTTATTTACCGAGATATATTGTAAGAGTTGTTCATATTCACGATATTAATACCAATTCGTGTCACATATCTATCTATCTATCTATCTATCTATCTATCTATCTATCTATCTATCTATCTATCTATCTATCTGTTTGTCTGTCTATTTCTGTGAATCTATCTATCTATCTAAGTCCGTCCCTGTTTGTCTAAGTCTCTTCCTATATACGTAAGTCAATTCCTATCTATCTATCTCTCTGTTGTGGGGCTCTCCCCATTTTACATAAGATGGACTCGTCCAAATTATACTTACACTGACAGAGAGAATACCTGCTGTTGGGATAGGTTGAGAGATACGGAAACAGACACAGGGTATTCTCAGAGAGAGAGAGAGAGAGAGAGAGAGAGAGAGAGAGAGATTACAGCTTTACTTACAGATAATTGTACATATTCATCCTACTAACCCGCATTCCTGGACTACTAATCTTCACTTCAAGTCTGTATTCTTACGTTTAATACACTTATTTTTCTATCTCAATTACTGGTGTTATTTCTTTACTTGTGAAGGATTCCATTCACGAAATCCACAACACTATCTCAGTCTATTTCTGTGAATCTATCTATCTATCTATCTAACTATCTATCTATCTATCTATCTATCTATGTATCTAAGTCTATTCATGTTTGTCTAACCCTCTTCCTATATATGCAGGTCTATTTCTATCTATCTATCTAAGTTTATTTCTGTAAATCTATCGATCTATCTATTTATCTGTATGTCTATCTACTTCTGTGAATCTATCTATCTATCTATCTATCTATCTATATATATATATATATATATATATATATATATATATATATATAGAAGTCTATTGCTATATTTCCAATTCTATTCCTATCTAAGTCTATTCCACTTTGTCTCAGTCTGTTCTTATATCTAAGTTTATTCCTATTCATCTATCTATCTATCTATCTATCTATCTATCTATCTATATATCTATCTATCTATCTGTCTGTCTGTCCGTCTGTCTGTGTATTTAAATCTATTAGTATATCTTTAAGTCTATTCCTATCTTTTTAAATTTTGTTCATACAATCCAAGTTTTAAGGGCCTCTCAAGTTTATCTGTCTCACGAAGTGATCTTTGTGGAGACGAAGCTATCTTATGGAACTTCTTCCTTGGCAAAGGAATAAGCTGGGTAGGTGGAAGATTTAACTACGTGTATGTAGCCGTGAATTTCTGAACTGTTGGAAGAAATGAATGGATATCGTTTTAAAAAAATCACCACAGCGATGGAGTAGTGAGATGCTATCAACTTTTCATCTGTGGGGAAAGTGGTTTCGACGTGGACATCACCCAGAATCCGCGTATCGATTTTGAACATTGTCAAGTCTGTTTGTATTACTAGCGCCTTTCTAATGGTTCTGTCATGTCCATTTTATTATTTATTTAAACACTAATCAGTGGCGTCATTAAGAATTATACAACTACCTTAACGATAAGACAAGATTTCGTCTAGTTTTTCAAGTTCTTTATTTAAAATCCTTTAACCCTAAGAAAAGCGATAATTCCACTCAAACGCAAGAAGGTTTGGGAGTGGAAGGGAATGAGAAGACATCAATGAGGAAAAAAAGAGCAAATTTCAGGAAGATGGCGATTGACGTTGCATTTAAATTTTGGAAGATTGTTGGTGGCAGGGAAGGAAGGAACTGGAAGAGAGTTACACAAATAAGGCAATGAAACCTACGGTTGCATCTAGATACATCAACAGTAAAACTTTGAGAACTACTTTTCAAGTTAAATTAATGCAGTGGAGGTAGCAAGTAGTAAATCTCAGAACAATTGTCGTGAAAATATTTATAGAAAAGACAGAGGAAAATCATGACACGGCCGTGAGAAACTGACTGTAGTCGAGATGACATGTCACTGTCGATTACATTACAGGCACTTCCTTGGATTTTATCAAGTATATCGACATATATAGCTGGAACACCAGACCAGACATGGCAGCAATATTCATAGACGAATGGTAGACATATAAATGAGGATAAAAATGGATCATGGAGAAATAAATTGTCTCTCACGAACAGTGAACTAATATTCTTAGCTCTAGTTTTATCTGTTTATTCAATATAATCACTCCGCTTCATGCCATTCTGGAGGTGGAGTATCAGCCATTTTTATGGATAGGAGAAAGTGTTCTATATGATGATTCAATATAAGCAATTTTGTTTTAGATCCGTTCTTCTTCTTCTTCTTCTTCTTCTTCTTCTTCTTCTTCTTCTCCTCCTCCTCCTCCTAGTAGTAGTATTAGTAGTAATAGTAGCAATGATTGTTTAGCGGCATATAACTCCTTATGGCTCATTCAATGTTGAAATATAATTTTCTTGGAAGCATTAGTAATTTATTTAACAAAAATGCATCACTTACATTTTTTTTTACTATGAATATGTATTGCTAATATTTTTACTATAAAAATGTATTTTATACTTTCATTTTATCTTCATGAGATTTGGAGGTTAAGATTAGAGTTCCTGATCGGAAGCCTTGCTGCAGGATGTAGTTTATTGTCATGCCAAGGAAGCCTTTTTTAGTAGTATCGTTAGCAATGATAATATTAGTAGTAAGAGTACTTTATTATTATTTGTAGTTGTAGCCAGGACTTGTGGCTCATGTGATATGTGCAATGGTGACTCCATTTCAGACTATTAAATATAATTTGATAATGAAATATTAAAAACTGATAAACCGGTTTATCAGTCCTCAATTATCAGAGAAAAAAAATAGAAGACAGAATTATGGAGAGCGACTAAAAACTGTACAACCCCACACAGTTATATGCAAAACAAAAAAAATAACATAATTAATATTAAGCCCATCAAACACTTATTCTTACAGAGATATGGTTGGTAGGACTTAATATACACTGAACCGTTCGGACTATAAAACTGAGCACACTGCTAGTTTTTAATCAGATGTCCATTTATCGCTGAACCTGGTACATGAACACATCTATGTAGACCCTGAGCCTTTTCTTTGTCAATATTGGCTGGTACGTGTTGGTTAATTCGTGCCTCCAACCTTTGACACGTTTTGCCTACATAATTAGCATTGCAGTGATAACTAAATTTATAAATTACCGGAGTGACATGATGGATCGACAGAACATCATTCTGGATCCCTCTCGGAATAGGTCGCGCAGACAAAAATCAATAGGATTGGAGAAAAAATAACAATTTATTACACCAAATGACACTCACCTTACCAATCCAGGGTAAACACAAATAACGGAAGTTATGTGAAGATCAATCGGTCAAGGTTTACGACTTTTTCCATAATGCTGGACTCCACTTTATCTAACGTGCAAGAACACTGACTCAGAAATCTTCCTAATAAATTAAGTTTCTGAAATTAATTTAGTTTCCGAGGATATGAGCAAGGACTGATGAATTTGATAAGGAAACAATTAATACTACTACTACTAATATTTAAACGATTATGTGCTAAATATCCAGAACCAATTGACAATAGTGTATCAGGTTGCATGGTATTGGCGCCTACTGAATATAAACCAGGCATGAAAGAGTGGGCTAAAACCTTCATTGGAATATAAATTACTTTTACGGAAAGGGGACTACAAGAAATTGGTATGAACACCACCCAGATCAGTTTACAGATATAGAACCTGTAACAATTTCATGGGAGTTTACAATACACATGAACAGAATAATCAAATCTAATTACACATACATAGTGATAAGAGATCACAAAAAGAATATACACCTCCTTATTGTCATTCCAGTTTCCGCATATTTTAATGTATCTTTTAATATCTTCAAAAAATATAAAGACCTTGAAATGGAAATCTTAAAATTTGGCACGTGAGGATATAAAAAATCCCGTTGTATTTGAAACCCTCGGATTGGTTTGAAAAGTTTCCGAAAAAATTATTGAAGAGATTCCTTGTAGTCCATACATTAAATAAATACAAAACTTGTACTCACAAGCACAACTCACACATTACAAAGGGCTTAATTAATGTAAAATATATGTGATCTTTGTTATGTTTTTCTTCAAAAAATGCTCAGTGGAAAATGTCATGATGCCATTTTATTTTATTTTTTTTACTTTAGGTTTCTAGTCTGGACCGAGAAAGAAATGAGTATACACAAGAAATCAAAGGAATAATAATAATAATAATAATAATAATAATAATAATAATAATAATAGAATTTTCTTGGAAGCAAAAATGAAAAATAAAAGAGAAAATTTCAGGAAGATGGTGATTGAGGTTGCATTTAAAGTTTGGAAGATGGTTGGTGGCAGGGAAGCAAGGAACTAGAAGATAGTTACTCAAATAAGGCAATGAAATTTAAGGTTGCATCTAGATACATCAACAGTAAAACTTTGAGAACTACTTTTCAATGTAGAGGCTAGCTTAAATTAATGCAGTGGAGGTAGCAAGTATTAAATCTCAGAACAATTGTCGTGAAAATATTTATAGAAAAGACAGAGGTAAATCATGACACGGCCGTGAGAAACTGACTGTAGTCGAGATGACATGTCACTGTCGATTACATTACAGGCACTTCCTTGGATTTTATTAAGAATCTCGAGATATATAGCCGGAAAACCAGACCAGACATGGCAGCAATATTCATAGACGAACGGTAGATATATAAATGAGGATAAAAATGGATCCTGGAGAAATAAATTTTCTCTCACGATCAGTGAACTAATATTCTTAGCTCTAGTTTTATCTGTTAAATCGATTAGAGGTGATAATAATAGTATAATAATGATGATAATGATGATAATACTAATGATAATGTTAATGATAATAATAATAATGATAAATAATAATAAGATCACCATCCAGACCCGGTTGTGGAGATAGGACCTGTTACAATTCTATGGGACTACACAATACACACTGACAGAACAATCAAAGCCAACCGCCAAGACATTGTTATTAAAGACCACAAACAAAAAAAAGTCCCTCCTTATTGATATGGCAGTCCCTGCAGACTGCAATCTATCTTTGAAGATATTTAAAAAAGCTTTCAAAATATAAGGACCTTGAAATAGAAATCTCGAAAATGTGGCATATGGGAACATCAACAATCCCTGTTGTAGTTGGAGCCCTAGGACTGGTTGAAAAAGATTGCAGTAGACTAATTGAAGGTCCATGCCTCAAGGAGATACAAAAATTGTTCTGACACACTTCACGAAGGGCTTTATCTATGTCATTTTTTTTTGTCAGTGGAAAATGTCATGATGCTATTTCTGACCTTAGGTCCCTGGGCGGGACCCGGAAAGAAATGTGTAAACGCCAGATATCAAAGGAAATACAAATAATAATAATAATAATAATAATGATAAAAATAATAATAATGAAAATAATAATAATAATGAGGATAATAATAATAATAATAATAATAATAATAATAATAAGAAGAAGAAGAAGAAGAAGAAGAAGAAGAAGAAGAAGAAAAATATTTGTAGAAAAGACAAACGGTAACCATGACACGGTCGTGGGAAATTGACTGTAGTCGAGATGCCATGTCAGTATCGATTACATTACAGACACTACCTTGGGTTTTTATCAAGAATCTCGAGATATATAGCCAGAACCCCAGACCAGACATGGTGGCAATATTCATAGACGAACGGTAGATATATAAATGAGGATAAAAATGGATCCTGGATCAATAAATGGTTTCTCACGAATATAAGACAAAATTATGGACAGTGACTAAAAAAAGTGCAACCCCACACAGTTACATGCAAACAAAAAAAGGCATAATTACCATTAAGCCCATCAACCACTTATTCTTACGTAAGACTTAATATATACTGATTCCTATGCACGGAGAACCGTTCGGACTATAAGACTGAACTCACTGCTTTGGGCGCTCCTATGCATTGGGGGCTGTCAAGGAAGTATCGACACTGAAGTCTACGAGAATTGCTACTGACACGGCCTAAGAAAGGTGATTGAGTTCGACTAAGTCAAGATCTTTTGAGATTTATATATAGAAACAAATCGGGATGTTGTTGCCACAAAACCCGACGTCACGATTTTCTACAAAGATACGAGAAATGAGCCCCTCACTACTATTTGATTTGCGTGTTTACTGGAGTCCATAGAATCAATTGTCAAAGATATTGACAAGCTCAAGAAATTAACCGACCTCTGGATTGAAGTCGCCAGTATAAGTTGTTGCAGCCCACACCATCGAACTTACGAAGCTTACATTGAGAAAATCGGAATTACATCGCTCCAGTCGTTTTGCGCTGCGTATATTCTGTGAAACGTGCCCTCTATTTGATCTTGCTCGATTTGAGCGGTATTCCATATTGCAAAGCTTCGAATGAAAACGAAAGCAGTGCGAAGAAAGATAAGTAATAACAGCTCTGATGATCTCTAATCTAAATCGATTGGAGATGGTAATATGTGCATCCTTTTTCTCGATGAATTAAGGTGGGCTAGAGTAAATGCAGTTGCTTTTCACCGTTTGCTTAACCATAACAACTTTCGTATCTGCTGCACGCAGTGCATCTCTGGACATTAGCAGCAGTTATGCATCCAGGTTGAGTTTTGAGGCATTTTCTTTTAATGATACGACAGCAATAGCGACATGGGTCACACATCTATTTACTTAGGAACGATTCTCAATCGAAGTCTAGATTAACAAAGCTGAATGCATTTCTAAGTATGCTCCAGCTGCAAGTTTATCTGCACCATTTTCTAAAATGTCAATTAAGAAATTTATTGAATGATTTTACGAGATAAAAGTGTAAATATATAACCCATAGCTGGGGGAAAGAAATGGATTCATGATTATTCCAAGGGTATTAGCATGCAAGTGAATGTAATGAACTCGATTGGAATTCGAACTCGGCTCTCCGATTTTTCATTTCAAACCACTATACATTATACAGGATGGAAGAACGGTGTGTTCTGTTTTCGGACGAACCTAAATACATACTTTCTCAACTGAAATTTGAAGCGCTCAATATAGGATTCATTATCGCATAGTAGAGACTATATACTAATTCGAAAAGCACATTTCTAAGATTGAATATTGGTCTGCCTTGGCTTGTTCATGCATCCTTTCTAGCCGTGAAATTGCTTTCTGAACGTCATGTAATGTATTATTCTAGGGTCTCATGTTTGAGATCAATGATGTGTTTGCTCACATCTATTGTGATACCGTCTCCAGAAACAAGATATCGTAGAAACGATGAACAAAATAACAACCCCGTACTGGGTATGACGATAAACTACTTCCGCGTCCTGGGTAAGACATAAACTACGTCCAACGCCAATGCCTCTGGTCACGAGGTTTTGAGGAGCCTTGAACCACCTCTTAATTGCTGGTGTTCCCAGGTCCACCCTAACCCGTGGTGGTAGAACCTGTTAGGGTTACAGCTATGGGAAAATAGTTAACCCCCAAACCGGGCTCAAAATACTATGAAAGTGTATAAATATTTTTTAATACTTTGTAAAAAAATTGTTAGTAGCAATAAAGATTTGAAATAAAAAAAAAGTGTGACGTCGTCCCCCGGTCGCAGCGCCAACTGTGACGTTCTATCCTGATCTACCACGCACCAGTTGTGACGTCCCCAAACAGCACCAACCAGACGTCCCGCCGCGGCGCCAGCTGTTCGCTCCTCGCTGCTCCGTTCGGGTGTCGCTGCTCCAAACGTGACGTCCGCCTGTCGCATCAGTCGTGTTGTCTCGTCCTGTGACGACCAACTGGCTTGGTATCGGTCGCGGCACCCAAATGTGACGTTCTAACCTTTTTGTGATTCGGGTGGGAATCTGGTTAGATTTGATATCAGCCTCGTCGTCCCAACTCGCTTCCAACGCCTGGTTACCAAGGTAACTGCATTGATCTCCAGTCTGCCTACCCACGTTGTGAATTGATCTTAGGCAGACGAGATCAATCAGTAGTCGGGGCCGTAATGCAAACTGAGTTCAACGGGGGTGATACCACACAAATATGCATGAAAGAAAATAAAAAGAAAAAAAAAGTTCAAAGTATCAAAGAAAAAGGTAACAAACTTTATGTCTAGTTGTTCGATACATAGGACTGCATTTATCTCCCGACCCGTTCTGTGGATTGTGACACGTCGTTTTCCGTTAGGCAAGTTTTAACGCTTCAAGTTGTTTGCTCTCTAAGAAATTGGTGTTTCGGTGTGTCTTTGGACGAAAGTCGAAAAAAAACTTATTTCGGTGGTCTGGATCTAAGTCGCTCTTCAAAATAATTGTTCTTGTGTTGAAGAGGAGTCCGGAATTTGCGTGAATCTTGGTCAGCTGAACTCACTGGAACTGCTGGAACTGCTGGAGCCCGAACTGATTTCTGCTCGTAGGGGCTTCGCTTTTATGGACGCCGACCGAAACCGGGGTGGGTCTGTCGGCGTCGGGGGTTGCTCGATAATTCTAAATACATATCCACCTCTTTTATTTCTGGTTAGGGATTTTCCACTTTTACATTTTTGGGAACCTTTCCTCACTCCGACTTTCTCACCATACTTCAGAGGACGTGAACTGCCTTCCCCACTTCTTCGTAGCAGCTTCTCATACCTATACTCTGGATGAGGCGTCGACAGCCTCCTTCGTGCGTCACGTGATCGCCACTCGACCAATGAAATCTTAGTCGGGCGTGGACAATCCGCAGCTTTGTTTCAGGAAGAAAAAAAATATCTTGTCTCTTTTCCCTTTCTTCCTCTTAATCGCCGTTATCATTTCCCTATCCGCAAACGGGACAATATAACTCTTGTTCTACACGTGGTTTTTGTCAGGTATTTTATCGCTAATTATCAGAATGGGTGGTCTTCTTAACACGGCATCAAAAAAGAAACATCTCCAAAATTTCAGTCAGTCTGTCGCCTCGAAGCAAGAAAAAAACACTTCTGGGTCCCCATTCATTTTCCTTCGGTACATATTTCTGATAACATAATTTTATTATCGCAGGCCAAAGATGTCCTGCGGCAAGAAAATCGGTCAGTGTAGTTACTTCGTGTGTGTCGCGATTAATTTTTCCATATCTACCCAAAGCCCTGTAGTTACACCTGTGTTTTGTCAATTATCAAAATTA
The DNA here is from genome assembly GCA_903632075.3 of Acanthosepion pharaonis. Classification (NCBI taxonomy): domain Eukaryota; kingdom Metazoa; phylum Mollusca; class Cephalopoda; order Sepiida; family Sepiidae; genus Acanthosepion; species Acanthosepion pharaonis. The sequence continues at coordinate 479,045 of CAHIKZ030000135.1, forward strand.
ACGTTTTCAATTGGACTTTTTTTTGGCGAACATTTCTTGATAACATGATTTTATGATCGCAGGCATAAAGATGTTCTGCGGCAAGAAAATCGGTCAGTGTAGTTACTTCGTGTGTGTCGCGAATAATTTTTCCATATCTATTCAAAGTCCCTGTTTTTCGTCACTTATCGAAATAACATTTTCACTTGAATTTTTTTCTTTGGCCAGTCGACCAGCCGTTTGTTTGCGTACCCCTAGATAACACAGCCGTTATCAAAACACATCTGATTCTTTCTTTCTTTCCCTTTCTTTTTACTCAGAATTTCCCTGTCATCAATATATTCATTGTCTCTTAGCCGTGTGTGTGTCTGCTTATCACCCACGATTCGTCTCGCCTATCTTTCTGCCTTCTTTTCTTTCTTTTCCTTTTCTGCCTCGTAAATGGTGCCACAAAAGTATTACCTTTGCATTAATGAAAAAACAATATTACCAGCTATAATTTTTTTGAAGAAATGTTATCAGAAATTGATTTTTGAAAAGAAATATTACCAGCAATATATTTTAAAAAAATTACCAGCAATAAAAATATTTCTCTGCATTAAATAACCCATTGATGTTGATATGCCGTAAAACAAACAAACCATACTAAAATAACAACCTGTCATATATTTTTTCAGTTAATATTATTCTATGTCCATGCGTGCATTTTTATGATTAAAGCTATGAATCAGATTATATATAATAGGCTTAAAGCTAAATCACGTTGAAACGCCGTTTTTCTTACGGTCTCCGAAGTTAAGCAAAGTCGGGGTTGGTCAGTACCAAGATGGGTGATCGCTTTGGAATACCAGGAGCTGTAAGCTTCGATTTGCGGGTGATAAAATGGATAGCGCCTCGAAATTGTAAATCGTAGAGCCGATTACCAATTTCACTCGAGTTAGTTATATTTACTTACGTGCGATTCCCACTGGGAAAGGCACGAATCCACCTCGTCTTCCTCCATCTATGGTTTAATTATTAGTAATTATATTAGTAAATAATTATTATCTCTCCAAAATTCCTACAATACAAAAAAATATTTTCAGGCTTTAAGAAACCTGCAAAGGCAAAAAATAAAATATATACGAAAAATTTCTGCCGGGATATATATATATATATATATATATATATATATATATATATATATATATATACAAATATAGATAACTATACTCGTTTGAAAAACCCTCGAATTTTTGATTTGCCAATAATCAAATCAATCTCGAGGGAAAAAGGTTTTAAAAAAGAAAGAGCTACAAACATGAAAGTCTGTCGAAAAAAAAATCGCAAAGATACAGGTTTGAAGCCCAAAGAAAAACCCCGACACGAGTAAACAACTAACTAACAAAAGAGCTCAATACAACCGTAGAGCAGACCTAGATAAACCTAGTTTCACCTAAACGGATCGTCAGGTAGGTAGGTAGGTTTGTCTGGCTCACTAGGTCTATCTATCTATCTATCTATCTATCTATATATATCTATATATATATATATATATATATATATATATATATATATATTTAACAAGGAAAGTTTGTCGTATCTGTCTATATTTCTGTGATGTGGTATCATGTACATTATCTACATTATTCGTACTATTGTTCCCATCTTTGTCGACATATTTATTACAACGTTTCGGCCGTTGTACGTTCCGGCCTTCTTCATGTGGTTGCAATGTCGAACTGAACCCTTTATTTCACTCACTGGGGTAGAATGTTCTAGTTCCACGTACCAGGTTTAATGGATGTCAGTTATCAGTTTTCTCCTGTTAATTTCCCTCTGAAAGTTCTACACTGCCTTAAACGGTTTCTGTGACTCGATCTAACTAACGTCTTTTTCCATTGTGCCAGGCGTCCTGAAGAAGGCCGGAGCGTACAACGGCCGAAACGTTCTAATAAATATGGCGGCAAAGATGAATACAATAGTCCGAATAATGTAAATAAAGTTTGTCGTATTATAAATTTTATTAAATATTAACCACAATTAATTACCTATGGAGATCACATGTTAATTATAATTTTCAGCATTCTCCTGTCTTTCGCTGCTTATTTCGTACACAAGCGAATGTTGAGGATGCAGGCCTTAACAATTGCGTCGATTGTGTGTATTTATCCCAATGAAAAGACGTGCCACCACGAAGGTCTAATCAGTTGTAACTCTAAAAGCCGTCAGCTAATTAGAAATCTCTCATGGCAAAGAAGCCTATCAACAGAGAGCCTGATAAAATGAACAAAATATAAATTACATCAAATTTGAATAGAATAATCGTGAAAGAATAATGATAAAGCGAATGATTTTCTGTTTTTCATGGCTTCCTCCGTCATTTAGCGTTTCGCTTCGCCAAGAAAACTGCGACGAATGCGAGGCTCATTACTTTAAAATGGCGTCATAAACGGTTTTCTAATTCAAGCGAAACTTAAATGTACCAACAGAAAAAAAAAATCCGTAAATCTAAATTCATGTATGATGCCGTACATCGAAAGTTTTTGTCATTCCTTTAAAACACCAGGTTCTTCATGCATAGACAAATTTATTATTGCTCTTTTCTATATGGTTATTCAGATTGCTTGCTTTAGTGATCATCTTTGTTTACTGATGGTTACAATTGTATCATTAAAATTTGGTTAAACACGAAGGTGTGATAAAATTATTTGCTGGATAATGTCCTTCTTAATATGCGATCTGTGATTATGAGTTTGATTACTGGTCCTTTTTCAACTTCATGCTACCAGGGATTTGAGATCTATTTTCCCACCCCGTTCTTGAGCAGAACAACGACACATATTACTAGAGGTGTTGTGGTCCTCATTTCCAAACTTCTCTGAATATATGTCTCAAAATCATTATCATTTAGAATAAGGTTTGCCTATAATTTTCATGCGTTATTTTCGGTGGAGACAGACATTTCGATGAGAAAACAAATCATTTCCATCTTATTCTTCACATCCATATCAGGTCTGAATTTTTTTTATCAGTTTGGATTGGCATGGCCCAGAGAATAGTTTCTTCATTTTTTCATGTTCCAGTTAATGGTTCTTGTTCATGTTATTTGTCTTTGAATTTAATGTTATAGAACTCAAAGATTATTGTGATTATTTCTATTACTATTATTATTATTGCTATTATTATTATTAGAAAGCATGATTTAAGAAAAGGAAAGACAGTGCTTAACAACATTTCGACAGTATGTCTGTCTTCTCCAAATTATTTTAAAAATCGCATACAAGCATAAAAATATTTTTAAAATGTCTGTACAAAAAGTTGCATACAAAGGCAGTTGTACTGCTAATCAACGGAACCAAGTGAATCAAACGTAGCCAGCGTAAACGGAATGCAACTCGCACGTGAATAACTTGATGGGGAGCGTGCTCATGATGAAATCTTCCGTCAGTTCATTAGTTATTAAGAGCAATTAATCAAATAGTTTAGTATAAATGTTATGGAACACTTTTGTCATTTTGTTTCTTCCACCGTATTAGGATGTTACTAATTTCCATATTCAATAAGCATCATGCATTTTAAGGATGGATCCTAGATATTTTAAAACTTTATTTAAAGAAGACAGAAATACCGTGGAAATATTGCTAAACATTATTAAACAATGTGTATTTTCCTTTTTTTTTTTTCTTGTCTTAATTTACGTTCTTCTCTAAGTTTTGTAAAATATTGGAAGAGATACGTCAACCATTTTTTTTTTTTTCTTTCTTTCTTTCTTTCTTTCTCTCCTTTTTTCTTCTTCTTATTATTATTATTATTATTATTATTATTATTATTATTATTTGTCTAGTTTATTTTGTTTTACAGCATATCAATCTCAGTGGATAATTTAATGCCGACACTTTTTTTTATTCCTGGTAATATTTTCTTTTGTCAAAAATCTGTTATTGGTAATATTTTTCCTTCATAATTGTATTGCTGGTAATAATTTTTTTTTTTTTGAAAAAATTATTGTTGGTAATAGTTAACTATTTGCCCATAGCTGGGAGCCTAACAAGTGCTACCACCCAGGGTCAAGGTTGACCTGGGAACACCAGCAATTGAGAGATGGTTTCACGCTCCTCAAAACGTCCTCATCAGAGCCCTTGCTGCTAGACGTAGTTTATCGTCTTACCCAGGACGCGGATATAGTTTAAAGTCTTACCCAGGAAGATTATTATTATTGATAATGATGAATGAGGGTAGGGCACGCCTTGTTATGCTGAAAGGTAAATGGACGAAGCCCAATATACAGACCATGGCATAAAGTCAGGGCAATCTCAAACAGTATCTCTGCCTTAACAGACACCTTGGGGACAAATAACATGATAGGAACTGATTGATAAACCGAAAAAATCAAATTAATCGATCAATCTAGATATCTACAAAACATTATTTATTTATTTTTTGTTTGACGTCTTCGTTAAATTATATGATGTTAATGCTCTTTTAATTCCTCTATTAATGAGCTTAAGAAATTTATTCTTGAATCCGCTTTGTACGCTGCTATTGCCCGCCAAAATCTAAAATATGTCATTGTACTCACAACTCATTCTAAACTACCACTTATGATTAGTAGTTAAAAAGATACCATCGTCATTACAATTTTTTTCCCAAACGGATATTACTAATGACTATTAAAGGTAAATGATAAATATGAAATCAAATTGAGCGTTCGATTTTGATTAAAACATCAGTAGCCGATTAATTGATTAAGTGATTGTTTGGTTTTCTACGGTTTATCATATATTTTCAGTTTATTTAAAGCCAGAAAATATTTTTAGATTCTAAGTATATTTTAGAGATAATAAAGTTCTGCTTACACACAACTTAATAATTAACCCATAGCTTAAAGGAGAAGATGTGGTTTCATACCTTTTCAAGGGATTTTTGCGCGTAGGCAAATATAACGAACCCAACGGGAATTGAAACTCGGCCTTCTGATTAACAATATCGAGGTATTATTAATTACATCACTGGCTCATTGAAGGTTACTGCATCTACTATTCTCAGACGGTCACACAGCTAGGCGCAACATTGTCTATGGTGACTATATTGGAATCGTTGATCTGGCTGTTTGATTCAGAGATCTAATCATTAATTTATTTCCATAGAAGAAGCCGGTGAATTGCGGTTCATTTCTGACACTCGCCATCGCATGGCCGTCTGGGAAGTTGTGGTAGAAATCAACTCAAATTAAGCTGGAATGAATACTTTTTGCACTATGTCTCCTGTTCCTCTCAAAAATCTCTTATCTTTTGTAGCTCTTACTAACGTTTGTACCTTTGCAAAGCCATCCACAAGCGTTCCGCCGTCGATTTAAACAAGCTCATCAGGTAGATATCCCGCTGTCTTTCCCTGTCTCTTTCACCTTCGATATGTCCCGAGAGTGTCAAATTCTCGGATGACTCCTTCCTCATTATATATACAAGATGTTTCATCTGTCTAGTCTTAGTATAAACATCCATTTTCCTTAAGACTTTTTTGACTTACGCGCCTCGTACATGGTATTCGCAACATCCTTCTGTAGAACAGCATTTCCGTTATCATAATTTTTAAATGATTTTCCACTAAGCAAGGCGATAAAGCCTCTAAGACGCAAGAGGATTACTAAGAGTGAAAGGATTCGAGAAAAATCATTATTAATAAGAGAGGATAATACGAGAATAAGATTTGAGTAGATGTTGATTGGTGTTGCGTTTAATTGTTGAAGGTTGCAGTTCCTGGGAAAGCAGGATGTTGGAAAATAATTCATATGTATTAAGTGAGTGAGAAGAAGCAATTAAAATAAAAACTATGGTTGGATATATCATTTTCAGCATTAAATTGCTGAGAATAATCTGACAGTCTAGTACTGTGCTTAAATTCGAAAGTTGAGGTAACAAAGGGTTAAGCTCATTCGATAAGTACCAATAACATATTCATAGAGAGTACACAGGAGTGTAACGTTACCGCGGTATGAAAGTGACTAAAGCTGAGATGCCTGGTGAGGACTAGTAACATAGCAGATGTTGGGGATTTTTACGAGAATATCTCGCGGGGGAAGCAACAAAGCTTGAGATTGTCCCATATTCACTGTCGTGACAAGAGCTACATTTGAACACAGAACAATTTTCTTCGTTTCAACCGGCATTTTCCTATTTCTTAAGACTTTTATAAGGTTTTGGAATCCAAGATTTGATATTCCAATGTGGATTTATATTTCGGAATCACATCTTTCCATTTACCCTTGTCACATATTCCAGCGTCTCTGTTGTTTGACATTGACATTCTCAGGTCAGAGTTCACGTCCTGGGGATTATCCTTTTCTGGTAACCATACATTCTGTCTTCTTCTAGTTAATGCTTACCCCTTTCATTGCGTTTCGGTTTACTAACCTCTGTAGGAGGTCCTGCAGTTTTCTACCTCTATCTATCATCAAGACAGTCGGTGAAAGAAATAGTTGTGTAGAATCGAGAAAGTTTGACAATGCTTCATCGAATGAGAAAGCTTCAAATGCCATTAATTTACCTGGAACGCAAATTAACCAAAGTACACTTACAATTGGCACTCACTTCCAGGCAGTATGTTAAAGGGATAGTATAAGCGTTATTCCTGTGCCTGAGGCGTCTCAAAGTAAAGTTGACAATTACTGTCACGACCCGTATATATGCATGTGATTCAACCATATTTTCGAATTTAAATATTAGTCCTTTAATAATAATATTAACTAGAAAAACAAATCGTCAAAATTTCACGATTTTCCCATTTTAATAATTTGATGAATCTTAATTCTTAAATTAATGATTGAGTAAGCTCATGGCGAGTTCTAAGACAATAAAATATCCGTATAATAGTATACTGACTCAATTAAACCGCTTACATTAGTGAGTTGATTTTAAAACGCGTCAGCGCTTCATTTCTAAGCTATATATATATATATATATATATATATATATATATATATATATATATATATATATATATATATATATATATACTAGCAGTATGTCCCGGCGTTGCCCGTGCTTGATTCAAAAATCGTACGACTTAAAATATTTTTGCCCTTCCTTGCCTTTAAAGGAGTGCCCTTTGCTGTGCTGATATTGCTATATGCCTTTCTTCTTGCCTATCTCACACTGAGAATTTTTCTAAGCTCATACTAAACTTTAAATCTGTTACGAAAAATGAACTAAACAAAATGAACACAAAACGATCAGCTTTAAAAAAGGACTCGTAATTGGAAAAACCGAATGAAAAAAGAATCTTAACAAAAAATAATTTCTCACACCCAGCCCAGTTCTGCGGAATCAGAATCAACGTTGAGTTTAAGCAAGCGAATGAGCCAATTGGAGTAAAGTGCCATGCAGATTTTTTTTTTGCATGCTAGCATGCTAGTTAAGATTCGTGTCAGTCAGCTGTTGGCTCTCACGCTGACCAATAGAATCTTCCTGCCTATTCGTGGCAGCCAGCTATAGGCTATCACTCTGGCCAGTAGAAAATGGCTGCAAACTACATGAAAACTGCCATAGAATCATGAAAAAATCGATTATTTTCACTATCGATGGGAGTTGGGAAATGCAAAATCGGTCATGTCCTTCCCGCTACCTTGGAGCATGTGCATGCAAATTTTGATGCAAATCTGTCGAAAATTGCAGCCCTGCATTCTTACACACACACACACACACACACACACACACACACACACACATCACACACACTTATATATATATATATATATATATATATATATATATATATATATATATATAGGATTAAAATAGATGTATGATGGTCGGGACATGAGCAAGAAAAGCGGCCACCACAAGATTTTCTAGTGAGATTGGCCTTTAAATATCTAGTAGGAATATAAACAAGACCTGTTAACGTACGGATGCAACTTCTCGTCGTGCTAACATCTTTCCAGCACTATGACGTAGATTGGGCGCCATAGACATGTATGGAGCCAGAGGGCCGATGACACAGTTCACTGGGCGAAGGGCTTCCTGGACTGAAATCAATGTCCAGAGCAGAATCTTCCTCCTGCTGGATCAAAGTCTACGTCTCTGTGACTATGATGAGTCTTCAATATGTAGGATATTAACTTTGGCTTCACCTGGTGAGGGATGGGCTCCGCCGGGTTTTCCGCACGCAACCGAGACAGGAAAAGGAAGCCCGAAAACAACACATGATCAAGCACCTGATGATCACTTGTTATAACATACCAGCTTTCTATTACTGAGATATTGTTCTAGGTGGATACATCTTATGGCTTTTTATAGGCAAAACAACTCGCTTCTTGTAAATCATTATTTTCTTCGGCTACCTGACTTAGCATTCTGAGATTTTCGAAGTAAATATTTCTTGAAAAGGCTGGAACTACTGTAAAATAATATTTACAAAATACTTGTATTTTAACAAATATTTTCACGTATTCCTGTAAACGTTTTGTTTGATATGTATGTTGCAATAAAAATGTTTGTGTAAATTATACTTATACCTTGTGGTTCTTCACACATCTGACCACATTGAAACTAATACAAAAAATCTTTATGGAACAAATACTTTTACATATATGAGAGAATATGATATATACAGTGTTTGTAAGTTATTTGTGGACATTTAACTCTATATATCTGGCCATGAGCTTGCTACCCCACTAATCACGTAACGATTTTACTCTAAATATCGGGTAAATATCTGGTCATTAGGTTACATTAAGACATGATACTTAGAGTGACTGTGTTTAGTTGAAAAGCAATACTATGACAAGATGTCTAGGGTGTAGTGGTTAGTTTCTTATTTGCCTAGTGACCCTATATCCAGATATTTACTACTAATTGTTCATGTGGTTAGCTGCCTAAAATCCGTATAACCAGGGATTCAGATTCAATGTTAGATGCTTACTTGCCTTGACAAACAATGACAAGTTATAAGATATTTGAGGACATTTATCTACACACACACACACACACACACACACACACACACACACACATATATATATATATATATATATATATATATATATATATATATATATATATATATATATATATATATATGGCCATGAGATTGCTAATAATCACCTGTCCAATTCACTCTAAATATCTGGTTATTGGTTTGCTAAACTGTGCCAGGACTAATACACACTATATATCCGGTGATAGTCTCTCGAGGCATCTAAGCACCTGGACAATTTAAACGAAATATCAGGTTATAACCTGATATTTCATTTGAATTTTTCAGGTTACCTGATATTTCATTTGAACTGTTCGGGTAATCTGATATTTCGGTTGAATTGTTCAGGTAACGTGATATTTTGTTTGAATTGTGCAGGTATCCTTATATTTAGTTTGAATTATCCAGGTAACGTGATGTTTAATTTGAATTATTCAAGTAACCTGATATTTCATTTGAATTATGCAGGTAATCTAATTGAATTGTTCAGGGTCACTACGACAAAATCTGAAAAAAACACTTTAAATATCAGGTTACAAGGTTAATAGGCAACTAATCACCCAATCAATTCACAGCAAATAATAGGTCATATTTTTTTTTGTTTCTTTTTAAGCATTCAATCCCAAGCAAGGCGGGAAGCCACTAGCACGCAAGGGGATGAAGAGACGGTTAGGGGATAGATCAGGGCATCTGGAGACGTCGATTGATGTTACATTTGAATAGTTGTAGATTATAGCCATCAGAAAAAAACAGGAAATGAGGAAGGAGTTCCACAGGCGAGAAGTGCAAAACATGAAGCTATTGGAGTAGAAGAGACGGCTACATTTAACAGTTTCGACAGTGAAAGGGTGAGAGCCTAGTTGTACGCTTAAATTCATGAAGTCTGGGAACCAGCGAAAGCAGCTCATCGGAGCAGTTATCGTGAAAGTATTTGTAAAAAAGACAGAGGGAGGCAACGTCACATCTGAGGAAAATAATCACCTGACAAATTCGCTGTAATTACCTGCCTGTTACTGTCACTCGAGAATAAAGCACCTAACTATGTCACTCTAAATATGTGGATAGAAGGACGATAGGCAATTAATCACCTGACGAATCCACTCTAAATATCTGTTTACACGGTTGCTAGAAATCTCATAACTTGACTATTGCACACTAAATGTATAGGCATAGGGCAGCTAGGCAACTAATAATTACTGATTACTTCGCTCCAAATATGTTGTAATTGGGTCACGACGTATGTAATCACATAACCAATCCCCTATGAATATTCACCTGACCAATTCAAGAGTGAATTTTTAAGGTGCTTATTTGTGTAACGACGCTATAACCAAATTTGTAAAGTGAATTGATTAAGTGCTAATTATCCGTTTATACTATTGCTACGCATCTAATCACCTGAACAATTCACTCTACATATCTGAACGTAAGGTCGCTGAGAAAATAATCATCTGGCCAATTTATTCGCAATATTTGGTCACAGGGTCGCTAAGAAACTACGTACCTGACCAATCCAGCCTAAATAAGCCTAGTCAAATAATCCCCGGAAATATTCACTCTAAATATATTGTCATAGGTTCGCGAGGCAACTAATCACCTGAACAACTTATTCCAAATATATGTTGATAGGGACGATATGCAACAAGGCTCTTGACCAATAAACTCTAAATATCTTCTAGGCCACTAATCACCTGATCTCATTGCACTATGCACCTGACAATTTCACTCTGAGACAACTTATCAACTGATTAATTCATTCTAAATAACTGGTTATAAGGAAGCTATGCAGCCAAGCAAAAATCAACTGAAGAATTCAATCTAAATATCTGTTATTCCACTAAATATCTTGTTATAGAGACACTAGGCAACTAAGCACCTGACAAATTTAATATAATTATCTCTTTATATGGATCATAGGCATAATCAAATGACCAATTCAAACTAAATATCTGGTTAATGGGTCACTATGCAACGAAAGACGTCACAGTTTTACTCAAAATGTATGGTTATAGAGCCGTACCTGACAAATGCATTCTAATTAGCTGTTTATACTGACGAATTCATTCTAATTAACTGATTATAGGGTCGCTAGGCTACTAATCACCTTAAGATATATCTATACATATCTGGTCATAGTTTCGCCAGGCAGCAAATAAACTGACCATTTCACTCCAAATATCTATTATAAGAATTTTACGCAACTAATCACCTGATGAATGCACTCTAAAGAACTGGATGTAGAGATGAAACGCAACTACGCACCTGATCTCTGGGCATCTAAGCATCTGACCAATTCAAATTAAATATCTGTTTCTAGTGTCACTATGAAACTAATTATATGACCATTTGACACTAAATGTCCAGTCATAGGGTCAGTAGGCAACAAAGAACATGCCAATGTAATTCCAAGTATCTAGTTATAGGGTCGATATGTATCAAAAACTTATCCATTTTACACTATATATCAGGCAACTAATCACCTGACGTGTTCAAATCTAATAACTCATTATAGAAACGCAAGACAATTAACCACCTGACCAATATATTCTAAATGTGTGATTTTCGGGTCGCTAGCCACCTAATTACCTGATAAATTCACTCAAGATACCTGGTTATAGTGTCACATGTCAACTATGCATATGAGAAATTAAAACTAAATATTTGCTTATGGAGAGGCTAACCAACTAATCACCGGATGAATCCACTCTACATAACTGGTTATAGGAGCACAAGGAATGTAAGAACCTGATCATTTCACTTTATATATCTGGATATAAGGTCGTTATGCAACTAAGCGACTGACCAATGCAATCTGAGCATCTGTTAATAGGGTCACTAAAAGCTTATACACCTGACAAATCCACTGTAAATAAATATTTATAGGGACGCTAGACAACTAATCAACTGACCAATATTAATAATTGGTTACAGTGTTGCTTGGAAACACTATATACATATACATACATATATATATATATATATATATATATATATATATATATATATATATATATATATAGTCGACTCTCCCGTCGAATTGGACGTATGAGGGTCAAGAAGATCAGTTCCCAGGAAACAGACAGCCCGACAACAGCACATGAGATTTGATTATAGTGGTGAAGGTTTCGTGCAGGACCATCCACACTTTTTGAAGGGTCGAATACAGAATACAAGGTCACCAAACAACACTCCACAGGTTTTGAATTCAGAGATGTCCTTCTCCTAGACCAGTTGCCATCCAAGGCTATAGAACCCAGTCTGCCCTGCTATTCACCCATAGCTGGAGGGAGAAGAAGAGGATTCACACCTTTCCCAAGGGTATTAGCACGTAAGTGAATGTAATGGATTCGACTGGAATTCGAACTCGGCTCTGTGATTCCTCAATCCAAGTATTTAGTATATTTATTAATATATATTTAAGATGATATCATACTATATCGCCTTAAATGTCTGTTCTTAGGCTCGCTATGCAACTAAGAACCTGCCAAATTCACTCTAAATATCCGTTTATAGGGACGCTAGATTACTAGCCACCTGACCCTATAGTTATATGATTATATGGTTGCTAGGGAACTATAAACCTGACTATACCTATCTAAATATCAGTTTATAGGGACACTAAGCAACTAATCACCTGATTAATAACTGTTTAAAGTGACTAATTAGCTGACCATTTCAGTCTAAATGCCTGCCTGTAAGTCACTAGGCAACCATCATCTGATCAATTAAAACTTAATATGTCGTTAAAGTGTCGCTAGAAAACTAATCACCTGTCAATTTCGCTCTAAACATCTTGTCATAGTGTTACTATGCAACTAATCACTTTAATTTCAAGTATCTGGTTATAGAGTTGCTACGCTACAAAACCTTAAACATTTCAATCTATCTATCTATCTATCTATATATATATATATATATATATATATATATATATATGGGGGGATGCAATGGACACAGGGATGCTAATCAACAAAGCACCAGATTGATCACAACACAGGAAAATCTGACATTGTTTGAAGTATATCCAGCTTGTTTTCGGGATGAGTCCCGGGTTCATCCCTTTGAGCCAGGGACAAAGAGACAATTCATGCCATGCAAACACGACTTCAAACCTACTCCAGAGTTGGCCAATGTCGTTTCACCTGCCGGGAAATTGGTAGCTTGAGTTTTGGGGATGCAAAGCCATTGTGCATATTGAAAAGGGCAAGAGAATCAATGGAGAATATTATGCCAATTTGCTGAGGCAATTACGAAAGGTCATTATAAAAACTCCCAATACACAAATCTGTGGTTTCAATGGCTGCTATGCATTACCATGACCTTGAAGTGACTATTAACCGTTCCCCAACATGAAAAACACATGACTGGTAACCAGTATCACAATGATGATGACCACATATGTACTGCTGGTAATTTTTGGACAAACAGGCTGAATAGTCTTCTTTGAATGGTAAGATGTCAGTTTACCTGAAGAAAAACAATGCAGTTATTAATAAGAAGAGTTCAAATTAGTGCATGCAAGGTTTCACGGTTCCAGCATCACTGTTTCATAGTCATCCTACCAAATTTTCAGCCCTCTCTCGTGGCGACGTTCGATGATTTTTCAGAAGCTGAATAGCCTCGATTGAAGTGAGCCAGATAGATCCTTCTTATGCATATGAGTTCTCAGTAATTTCCGTTTTCGGGAACCATTTATAACCATTTGTAATGGTGAATAGCGATTTTCCAGACGTAGATATATGTGGCACAAGGCCGAAAGTAGAGGGCACCCAGTGACGATGGTACTCACTACTCAGTCATAATTGTTCTAGCGAGATAAGCTTGCTAACCATTACACCGTCTCCCTAACGGCAAATACTACATGCCAATTCAAAATACATTACGAATATTCCAACATTTGACAATGTTCAAAACAAATGGTAGTCGATCGAGTAGAATAAATCTTCACAACCGACCCCCAAATATGTGCTCCATGACAGAAATTTAATGTCTGTTTGATGGCATAGGGCTGTTCGATTTTTGAAACGTGGTATTAGACTCATCTTGACAGTAAAGTCTTCATAATATAAATAATGACACAAAATATTGTTTACCAAATGATTTCTTTTCATGAAGAAACGAATTTATATAAAGTTTAGGTTCAAAATTGGACCGTTCAAATTTCATCTCGGTGATCAGCAACGGATTTAACACTGTCAAAAAATCCCGCCTCTTTATGGAAAACAAATTTGTAAATATCATTTCAAATGTTTTCTAAGTGGAAGATTTGCTTCGTTCTCAATAAATCAAAGAAAAATAATTCAGAGTTATGTATCTTATAAAATATTCACTTCATGAAGACAAAAATGAAGATTAAATACAATGTCTAATATAAAATGTTAAGGTTACTTTTTAATCATTCGACCGCTCGTTATCGCTTTGCAAAGTAAGATATATTCACTACTTGAAATCTTTGAAAAAAAAATGAAATGAACATTTCATTCATAAATTGGTTGTAAACATGAAAGAAGACATTTGTATTTTTTCAGATAGGTAAATGTTAGAATTTTAGCCGTTTTTAAACAGATGAAACATCGTGAAACTGAATAACATTTAACAGGTTTTCACAGAAATAACATATATGTATTTGCATGGATGAGAAAGTTTTTTCTTACATAGATCTTACTGCAATGCAGCAAGATAAACTACATATTTTTTTTTTATTTGGAGCCATTATAAATGAATTCCTTCCATTTCCACCTCTTGAACAGGCAACATATAATTAACCATGAAAAGCGTGGTTGCCTAAAGTGAAGTCCCGTAACTTTTGTAAACAAACAACTAATTGTGGATGCTAGATATATAGACAGATAAATGTGTATCTTAGAAAAAGAACCTGATAATTTTTCTATGAAAAATTAGTTGTTTTTCTATGGGATTTATCTTCACAGTTTATGAAATGTTGAAGTTCAAAGAATATGACTGCAAAGAGAGAAGAAATTAATTAGTCAGGTGTTGTGGCAGGCTTCTTAAAGTTAAGGAAAGTTTTACAAATAGATGCCAGCTTGTTTAAGACCAAGTAAAATGCAAATTTCAAACATTTTTCTGCACTATATAAGAAGATATTCCTAAACAGTACTATTTTGATGTGAAAATCAAGACAATCCTTTAATGAAAGGAAATTAATGAACGACAATTATTTAAAGAAATATACTTCTTAAAAATCAGTATGCAAATTAGTTAAAACCGAAAAGGGATATTGCCTAGAAGACGATTAACAGAGACGTTGAGCATAAATGCGTAAATTGCTATAGAGTGAAAATTCTTTCTTGGAGTGGTATACACATTAAGATCCTTACTGGCCACAGGGCTCCGTCTCGGTGCTGGTGGTATTACGGCTATGACCAGCTTGGATCGCCTCTGACCAGTTTGGATCAGCTATGACTAGCTTAGACCAGCTATGACTGGCTTGGACCAGCTATGACCAGTTTGGACAAGCTATGACTAGCGGCCCGAGTGAAACCACTCGTGTCCCCACGTTAAAAACTGGCCTTGAGTTACAACCTAACTTAGTGGAGGGTCAAGTAAATCTCACTTCCACCTTGGAGGGATTTCTAACAGATTGCTTTTCATCTCTCAGTTGCGTCTCTGTCTTTTGGGCAGAGTGCGCTCAGGGGCTTCTCTGTCAAAGGACAGAGGAGCAACTGAGGAAAATTATACTGAAGAGGTGCCCAGCCCTGGGGAACAGCTGCCCGAGGCCACGCCCTCTCATTGCACTAGATGGAGGGATCGGTGCTCACACCGAGGCTAGCGCAACCGTCCAATGGGGGGCGGAGGATTTAATACCCCGTAAATTACTATAAAGAAGATTAGAGGCTTTTAACCCCAGAAATCTTGGTAGAATTGAGCCCCAATTTCGCATATATATTTTGTCATTTTTCAATGGAAAATAACACCATAAAATATCATAAAAATTGGAAATTTCTTCATTTTAATCAACATAGTAAAATAAATATATTTTGTATATGAATCTTGTCCTGGTA
>CAHIKZ030000135.1:500000-592500 GCA_903632075.3 Acanthosepion pharaonis
GTAGGGTGTGTTCAAAGAGCTGGTTACAACTTCAATCTAGAATGAAGTTGGCAGGTCAGCGTATTAGATATATACAAATGATATACTAAATTGACAATAACATATGACAATTAAAAATGTCGCTCATAAAATAAATGTCGCAAAACATCTAGAATGTACTTTGCGTTAGCTTGCTTGTTTATTTCAAGTCAGATTATTCTAAGTAACTTGAATGTTAATGCATACACTATGTTTTTTTAATATTCATCAGTAAATATTATTTTGTGGGATAACCCCATTTATCTGTAAAATAAAATCTGCTAAAGACGACAAGATGATGTTATGAAATATAGTATATAAGAAAATGGCGCAAGGGACTAATTCTTTTTTCTGTCCCTTCAGTATATTTTACGTAGTTCGTTTCCCTTCAAGGAGGGGCCCATTGATCCCCAGCTAATCCTGTGCCGCACTGAACACAGCACTGAATATTACAAACATAAAAACTCCATACATTATATGATTTTATATATATATATATATATATATATATATATATATATATATATATATATATATATATATAAAGTTGCAAATTAAAAAATAATAATATTTTTTATGAAAGTATTTATTGATTTATATATATATATATATTTGGTATTTCCTCAATCTTTCTTCAGAAAAAACTGTTTGTTACAAATAAATTAAAGTTACTGTTTGTTTACAAGTAGCGTCCGTCACGAGATGCGGACGTCAGGTGATATGAAACGCCACTGTGTTCGAACATTCTTAACGTAAATCGAACTGTAATAATATTTTAGATGTTGTTTAAAAAAAGTTAACTGTATCTAAAAAAATGTTTAACTATTGAAATCTTTATAAAGATTTAAAATACCCAAGTCTTTATTTAACCTTAGTTTATATGTATTTAATTTTAAAATCAAGTATATTTCTTTTTTTCTGCATGTGTGTGTGTGGAACTGAAATCAGAATCTATCAATAAACATTTACAGTTTTCTAATGAGTGTCTTGATTGATTAAAGTGTTCAGCTATGGGGGGATAAGGGTTGTTTTGACGTATGGTTTGTTTATGACTGTTGAAACGAAATCTAAAATTATTTACAGATTCACCAATATATCCACTATCTGGTCACTCGTATTCGTGGATACCCGTCTACTATATATATATATATATATATATATATATATATATATAAATCAACCATTCGCCCGTAAATCATATAAAAACTTTCAGATTGTTATTTTATCCCAGCACTTTCTTCTATACATTTAGCCATTTTCAAGGGTTAAATATTTTAACTGTTAAATGAGAAAAAAGTTTGTTGTATGTATGTTTTATAACATGTTTTCATTTTTCCAAACACGGTGAAGATATTGTGTCCATGTTCGAAGTTAAAATATTTAATCATTGAAAATGGCTGAATGTATAGCCAAAACTGCTCGGATAAAAAGAGCATTCGGATAGTTTTTATATAATATATCATCCGAAAAGAAAATTAATTAGATCGCATGAGAAATTCTATAAAAAAAAAAACTAAATAAAAGCACCTTGTCTGTTGTGACGTCCCTAAACACAGCCTTCGCTCGCTCCTCGCTGCTTCGTTCGGGTGTCGCCGCTCCAAACGTGACGTCCGCCTGTCGCGTCAGTCGTGTTGTCTCGTCCTGTGACGACCAACTGGCTTGGTATCGGTCGCGGCACCCAAATGTGACGTTCTAACCTTTTGGTGATGCGGGTGGGAATCTGGTTAGATTCGATATCAGCCTCGTCGTCCCAACTCGCTTCCAACGTCTGGTTACCAAAGTAACTGCGTTGATCTCCAGGCCGCCTACCCACGTTGTGAATTGATCTTAGGCAGACGAAATAAATCAGTAGTTGGGGCCGTAATGCAAATTGAGTTCAAACGAGGGTGATATCGCACAAATATGCATAAAAGAAAATAAAATGATAACTCAAATGTTCAAGGTATCAAAAAAAGGATAACAATACTTTATATCTAGTTGTTGGATACATAGGACTGCGTCTATCTCCCGACCCGTTATATGGATTGTGACACGTTGTTTTTTTTGTTAGGCGAGTTTTAACACTTTAAGTTGTCTGTTCTTTAAGAAATTGGTTCTTGGTGTGTCTTCAGGCGAAAGTCGAAAAACTTATTTTGGTGGTCTGGATCTGTCGCTCTTCAAAAGAAATTGTTCTTGGATTGAAGATGAGTTCGGAAGTTGCGCGAATCTTAGTCAGCTGCGAGGCCTGCTTCAACTGAACACTCTTCTCTGCTGAACTCTCCGGTAAACTCTACTGGAAACTCTACCGAACTCTAATGATTTCTGCTCGCTGCGACTTTGCTTATATGGACGCCGACCAAAACCGGGTGGGTTTGTGGGGGTTGGAGGTTCCTCGATAATTCTAAATACATATCCACTTCTTTTATTTTTGGTTAGAAATTTTCCACTTCTTTCCATTTTTGGAAGTCTTCTCTTACTCCCACCTTCTCACCATACTTCAGAGGGGCGTCAACGGTTCTCCCCACTTCTTCGTAGCAACTTCTCATACCTATCCTCTAAATGTGCGGCGGTGGCTTCCCTCCTTGCGTCACGTGATCACCTCCGCCTGGCCCTCATTATCATTCGGCCAATGGTGTCCAGCCGGGGGTGTGCGATCCAGCTGGCTTTTTTTAGGAAGAAAAAATATATCTTGCTCAAAAAGAAAAAAAATTATCTTTTTCTTTTCCTTTTCTTTCCTCAATCGCAGCTCTCATCCCCCAATGTCACCTGGGATCCATCAATGCCAATTATCAAGTGAGGCAGTCGTCCAGCGAAAAAACAGTCGACCGTCGTCTCGAAAAAACAGTTCCATTGTTCTAGTCATTCTTGGTGCCAATTTTTGATAACATAGTTTTGTTATTATCGCTTCATTCTAACAAAACCCAGACCTTGTCTAGCGATATCTTTCCCGACGAAGACTTAACCTATTTCCTTTTGTTTTCCTTAGTTCGTGGGTGGTCAGCAGTCCGTGACACAGTTAAATGTTTCTTATCTATCCAAAACTTTATATTCACCTGTTTTCTGTCAGACAGTTCCTACGACGCCGGCGGCCAGAATTTTTACTATTTTTTTCCATTATCCAAATAACATTGTCAATGTCTCCGAGTTTTCTGCTCGCCAGTGTTAAGTGGCTGTTATCTATCCCCGATAACACCAGTTCGCCACCAGAACATAGTCGATTTTATTATCCACTTAGAATTTTTCTGCAATGGTAATGACACCTTTTCGCCATTAGCTACTTATCAAAATAACATTGTCAATGTCCCCGGTCGTGGGTGGTTTCTTTTATCATCTACGCTTAAGTCTCGCCTCTCTTTTCCTTTCTTTCCTTTCTCTTTTTCCTTTCTTTTCTTTTTTGTCCTGATAAATGGTGTCACACTGTTGCATTCAATGAAATGTGCATGAAAGAATTATTGATGCCTAAATACACACACACACACACACACACACACATATACATATATATATATGCAAGTGTTATTTATGTAAACAGTGAAATTAATGTCAAATGGACTAGACTGAGAAGACCTAATCAAGAAATGTATGACACGGGACAGGCTGTATTCCATTTTTTCCTTCTTGGAAACTATTTCCATATCCGAAGAGTACCCTTAACATTTAGGCTTCGGGAATCCATCATAATAAAACAAGACTGAATGCGCTAATCTCCTTGAATTATCTTCGAATCTATATCTACTATAAATTACGAAGATCAAAAGAATAATTGTGCTTGGCCGGGTGACATTTCGATAAGTTTATAACATCATGAGAAGTTCCCTGTCAATAATTAAAACCAAGAGAGAGATTGTTCAATGAATATGTTCTACGGGTGATGAATTATGGGAATGACACATAGGCACTGAACATCGCCACTGCATATAATCTTACAGTAACTCAATGTAAAATGGAGCGAATCATATCTAGCAACGCCTTATTGAGAAAAAGAAAGACTCCTGGCTTCGACAGCAGAATAATATATGCTATCAATTGTTCGTTAACGTTTTGTATAATCACTCTTACTGACAAGATTGCGAAAATTCCCATGTATATCCTGATTACTAACCTATAACAATATTCTCTAAATGATACTATAAATTAATTGAATATAATCTTCTCAGAGTAAATAGGCTTTGTGTATCGCTTCAGCCCGATCTTGTATTGGGTTAATTAACTATATTCTGAAAATGTCTGTATCTTCAATACTTGAGGATGCAGAGCATGATCATGAAAATGATGCATGCTCTCGACAAATGTTTAGACTATTATAATATAAGGTAACCTGTTGAGCAACCCTACCTACTTATGTGATGTTCCCATGCTAAGAGATCTTATTTGAAGACAAAACCTGGGATGTTTATTCGTGTAAAATTGAAGTTAATGTCCAAATAAGCAAATATAAGTCGGAGTTTTATATATATATATATATATATATATATATATATATATATAATTATTTAATTAAAAATTATTTAATTAAAAATTATAACATAAATATATAGGTGATTTTATTACATATTTATGTTATAATTTTTAAATAAATAATTATATTCGCTCTACTCTGTATTGAGCACTCTTTTAAGAATAGTAATTGTTGGTTATTGGAATTTATTCCGGATACACCAATCATATACTTCTGATGTTAACGGTCTGGAGTGCTACGATCCCAGCGTGTGGGATGCTTGGATGGAAAGTGCCTGAAGACCATGCCACGGTTTGACCCAAACACTTAGGGGCCGTTGATAGCTGTGCTAGGACGAAGTCACAAGTCATCGTGACCGATGGTCTGATTGTGACGGACTTGTTCAGAATGTTGATCACGCTAGATAACATGCTTTCTCCCAGAAATTGCAACTAAGGTCTGCTCAGTATAGTTGCAGTATAAAGCACAGGTTGGCTCTGTGATTGTTGAACAAACACGAATGTTCCTGAGCTAGCGTCTGCAATACGGATTGGCCAGCCGACCTAATAGACGGGTATCCTCGAATACGCGTGGCCAGTTAATATATATATATATATATATATATATATATATATATATATATATATACATGGTTCACACACACATATATATATATATATGGTTCATATATATATATATATATATATATATATATATATTGTTCGTATCTCTCTCTCTCTCTCTCTCTCTCTCTATATATATATATATATATATATATATATATATATATATATATAAACCGTTGTCTGTAGGAATATACGTACCTCATTTAATTTCTCGTTCTTTTAATTCCTTTTATTTTATTTCTCTCTACCTCTCGATCGTGTCTCTCCCCAACTTTCTCTGTCCAAATTGTGTATATAAGATTTTCTTGCTACTATTTATTTTACTTTATTTCATTTCATTTATTCCATCTAATTTTACTCTTTTTCCCTAATTGAAAACTTGTTAGTATATTAATTCATTCAAATTTGGATATTGCATCTATTGAATATTTTTAACGTGGTTCACGGGTAATGCGGTGTCTATTCCCATTCTAAGTAAATATTGGCACTTTAACTAAGTTTAAACAGTATAACAGCTTCTGGCGGCCTGTCCATAACCATCTCCGATTCATGTGTCTCCTTTATAACCCTTTTATTCCGAATAGAGGACTTGCTAGTTACATACCCACGATCTGAAACCATCTATGCTATTCCACACGGGGTGTTGTAGTGAATCCACAAGCATCTCCGTGCAACACCCTTTAATCTCTTTTCCTAAATTCTTCTTTACTAACTCGTGAGCGAGCTATACATGTATATTCAGGCGTTCCAAAATATTTTCTGTTGATACCAAGCCCTGAACTGATTATTATCTTTTTCTGTTTGTTACTTGACTTGTTTTTTGTTTTTATATTTTTTGTTTTTTTAACTGGAGCAGATGGCCTTAATATCACCCGGTCTCGATACTCCTTTCCCTTCTCTTAAATAAAAGTGGAGGTCCATCCTTTTTTTTTTGTTTAGGAAAGGGTTCCTGGATCTTATTTTTTGGCCTTAGAAGTGGTCCTGTCATGAATCTTTTGTAACGTAGGCTGTCTGTGGTAATGTCTCTTCATGTGGAGGGAACTGGGTAGGCAGTTTTCTGGTTGCTGTTCTCAACTGGTAGGAGGCTGAATTCTTGCGTAGCGTTTTGAGAGTTTACTCTAATCAACAGTTGCATAATATCAGAGTTCTTGTAGTGCCTCTTTGCGCACGAATGCAGGCCCTTGCATTCACCTCTGGTATGCAACCCCGGAGGCCACACTATGTTGAAGTCTTCGCCAGTTCATTTCTGCTAATGTTACATTTGATGAATACTACTGTTACACTAGGACTTTTCCTTACCAATATAACTCATGACCATAAAAAACAAATATTTTAAACCTACACCAGCTCCACAAAAAATCTAAACCCCTTAACGTTTTCTTCTCCAATATCAGTGCCATATCTCTCTTCTATATTGTGACACTTGCTGCATTGTGGAATCGTTCCTCCCCCAAAAGTCTGCCAATATACTGTCTCTCTGCGAGACTAACTTTACCTCATAACTTTCTTCCACTGATTTCTCTCCTTAGAAAGGACTTCAAAGTCCACATGGAAGTTTATGTCCGCGATAATCTCCCAGCGGCTAGGAAACTCTCTTGAATCTCCAGACCATTCGTATATGTGTCTCCGTCTATATCGCTTTAAGTTAGTAAGCTATGTTTTCTTTTTTATACCGTTCCCCTTTGTCTCAAGACTGTATTGTGCTCTATAGTATTTCTGATAATATAAACAAGGCCATTTCTCTACACCCGTTTGAAAACATATTCGTGTGATTTTAACGCCCAACATAAGCGGTGGCGTGATCACTCTCTAACTGACCTCGCTTGAATCCAAACATTTAACTTTTCAATCACCCCATCCGTCACGCAAGTGGTTGACTTTCCTATGCATTTTCCTAGTAAACCGATGGTAACGTCACCCTTCTCGATCTGTTTTACCGCCATCCCTGATTCATGTCACGCTCAACAGCTCTGCCCTCTTGGCAACTCTGATCACGTGGTAGTGTCTGTTAACATCTCCATCCACCCCACCTCCAGACGCCGACCTCCTACCAACAAGATATATTTCTGTTATCGAAGTGAAGTCTTGAACTTGTTCCCTGTTTTCCTTCGTGACGTCCTCCATCATTGGGATGATTAAAAACGTAGTTATTAATCATCCCGTTAAAATAAAATGGGTATCTGAGGTCTCTTTCTGGGTAAAAACCGGCATCGATGTTTCACTGCAGTGAGAAAATAGAAATTGATCCATCCGGGGTACGAACACCTGATCCTCCCGCTACAACTGGGGTTCAGCTGAGTGATAAGTGCATAAAACTGTCGTTGGTCTCTTATTAATCCTAATAAAAAATATTCAAATGATGAAATATAATAGATATCCATTGTCTGTTGTATTTAAGAATAATTGTTTAAGTAATGATCTGTTGTCCTAATACACTATCTCACTCTCTCTCTCTCTCTCTATATATATATATATATATATATATATATATATGTGTGTGTGTGTGTGTGTGTGTGTGTGTGTGTACGTGTAGATAACGTATATTTCCGGATCATTATTTCAAATCTAAGTTTATTAAATCCAAATAAGCTCTGTCTGATTCGTTTTTTATTTGAACAATTAACGAATAAGTTATCAGATTATCTATTTCAGTTCATATATATATATATATATATATATATATATATATATATATATATATATATATATATAAAGAAATATAGTCTCAAGGTGTGCTATATTTATGGGATAAAGTGCTCAATATCAGAGATAGAGCGTGTGTAAATATAAAAGTGAACATATAGATGATGCAACGTCAGGCCTGACGATTGCATATAGCATGAAACAGACCGTCGCCCTAAGTGTTATATATATATATATATATATATATATATATATATATATATATATATATATATATATATATATATATATGTGTGTGTATATGTATGTATATATATATATATATATATATATATATAGTTTCTATCTCTATTTCAGTCTCTTCGTAATATATATATATATATATATATATATATATATATATATATAAATATATCAGTTTCTATCACTCTATTTATTTCAGTCTGTTCATATCTATCTTTGTATCTATTTATCTGAAGACGTTTGTGTCTATGCATTGTGTGCATCATACTTGGTATCATTAAACGAGTGAGGGACGTAATGTATAACTCAGATAGTAAGAGAGGGATGCGTAGACAGAATGGGAGTTTGATACGGGGAAGTATTGCAGAGGTGGTTATCTCATCCATTTTTTTTTCATGGGAATTAAATCAATTTTCCTGGCCTCACCATCTGGTGTGTGCAAATTCGTATTGAACTAAAACTGACCTTTGAAATTAAAATTTTCCATTAATAATTATAATCATTTCGTAATATATCAAAACAGACGATGTCCTTTTACACAAGAAATCTAATTAAGCCCAGACTGACTTGAGCGACTGTGTTAGCGCATCTATATGAGTGCCCAATTTAAAACAGCGAAATATGAATATATTATATCGCAGATTGAGTGCAGCTGTTAATAAAATAATGCTTGATGGAAAATGACAGAGCTATAACGAAATTATTAATAATAATTATATATTTTTACCTCAATGGTATGACATCACTAGGTTTCATGCGCAACGCAAACTTCAGGTTAAAACTCTTAGATAATTTAAATTTTCTCATATATACTGAACTGTCGTATTACTGGATCAATATTATATCTAGCCAATGTTGAAATAAAATGCATTTTTGACAACATTTTTTATCACATGAGATGTCGAAATAAAGCTTTCTCAGATTGTCATATCATTTCTCTTCGTCTTCTATGTGGTCATGGCTCTCCACATCTTTCCGTCTCATTTAGCCCTTACTAAAGTTTGCCTTTTCGCTATCTCACCTAAACACAGTTCTGCCATCCAGACCTTTACATAGATTATGCTCTGCTTTCCTCTGTCCTTTCCTTCTATATGTTCAGTGTGTGTCGAATTTTTCTCGTTTTTTGCCTCAGTAATTGTGACTTAGTAATTTCAAGAATCTCTTTCCGATGCTCCTTACGTGTTCTTTTTGTTTCCATTTTCTCTAAATGTTCGCCTTTGCTTCTACTGTTCAGCACTTCCTTAATATAATAGTAACAAATCAATTGTTTTATGGGGGCGACTGTAAAATTTTAAAGACAAACACAAAACTGTTAATACCGGCAAAATATATTAACGAAAAGCTTTCAAACTACTTGCTATCTATATCTACATCACAGTAACAGACACGAATTACCAAATTTCATAAGACGTAATATTACTGTATGTATTTTGTCGTATTGGTCAATGTTTTTGTAGATTAAAATAAACAAAAAAAAAAAAATAGTATTTCCTGATAGATTTGTAAGTTTTCGGTATGTCTTCAACTTCCGATTCGTTTCTTTCAGCATAACATTAAGACAAAGTCGCCGCTTTCTAAGCTAATGAAATTTAGTTTCTGCGGACAAGAGTTGAAATGCATTTTCACATCCGCCTTCTTATCAAGACAGCTCGACATCAACTTGTTGTGAAGTTCATGTTTTGGCCAACAGGTGACCCCATCAGCATCAATAGATATCAAATCTTCCATTATAGAATTCTGTTTCTTCTCTCCTTCGGTCTCGGAGATGAGAGGTCAGTAAATTGATTCGGACATTTGGCAGACTTACTAAACCGGAAAACAGGCCAAAAGGTAAGACACGCTTACTCACTTGGAAGGCGTGGTTCGTTTATCCCTCAAGCACTCACCGCCCACATCGCAGAAGTTATTGTTGTTGCTGCTGTCAAGACAGAAGAGTTGAAGGGATTTTTGTTAGATTCTTTTAGACGTGTACAGACTTGTGTAATTTGTTCAGCTGTTAGACATTTTCTCTGCTTATACGAATCTGCGGCTTTTCGTTTTCTAAAATATTTTCTTCCTGTTTGTTAGGAAAATTCAAGTGTTAAAGCGGGCGATCCATTAATCAGTCGGCATTGAGAATCGACCAAGGGAAAATAAAAATATTTAACAATAAATAATTAGTAATTTTTGGACAAGTTATGTAAATCGACTATTGTTTTTTTTTTCTTTTATAATAGCGTTCATATCCTTTTAATTTCTATTATATTTAAGCAAGCAGTGAAAATTGAAAATACATGATGCCCGCGTTAGGAGTAATCAAGGGTGGTCTCGCCCTGTTTTGTTACTCTCCTCTTTAAAAGAGCTACTTCTGTTTACTGAGACTATAAAAGAACACTATACGTGAACCTTGTATTCTCAGTTGAATAAAGCTTTCTTAAAGACTACACCTGTGTACTTTTGTCTTTACAGCAAGTTCAAATTTTATCAAAAGCCCTTAGGAAAATATGTTTCCCCTATTATTTCTAATGCAAATGTAAGTATTATTCATTTCCTTAAGAGAAAGCATCAATTGACAGTGTTACTTGGTTTATTGGACTGCTTCCGTTCTTGGGGAGCAAGTACCAGCGGTGGTACCTTCCCCATTGCACTAAATCAGTAGTCATACAAATACCAACGCCACCGACTGTTGCGTGGACTGGGCTATATTTGAACCTGACCTGAGTGCACGTCCTCAGGCTACCCACATATAAATGACCTTAGCGGCAAGTAAATATTAAGTGTTGCACCTGTTATCTTTGCCATTTATGTTAACGACAGTATTAGCCGTTTCCTTCCAATGAAACATAGGACATTCATTGTCCAAACAGCCATTGTAGAGTCGGGTTATGCTTTTCTTTACTTCCTGACCATCGGTCTTGGTTCAAATGTTAGTATCTGTTCTCTTCTCCGATCGTAATGGTAATATTAACCATTTACTAATGAGGAAACTTACTCTAATGGTAATGGTAATATTGACTGTTTCCTTATAAGCAAACATTCAGCGTTCATTGACAAAACAGCCAGTCCTAATATTGATTTGAATTTATAAAATCTTTCTATTAAATCAATTTTTTTATAAATATAGGTTTTTCTAATCCACTGTTATTGCACTTTCAAGTGTCGTGGTAGTGGCGGTTGTGGCTGGGTCTCGGAAGCTTTTATTTGAAGTCTAGTGGAACATGCTGATATCATTTATATCTTTTTGAGTTACATGTGAAAATAATAATAATAATAATAATAATAATAATAATAATAATGAAAAAAAATAACAAGAAGGAAAAAGGTGATAAGCACAGGTATAGATCTCCCTGGTGGCTATAAATACCTGAGAGTACCAAAGATGGACAAGATTCTTAAAGACAGGAAACAGGAGGAGGATGTTCTGCATGTCCAGAAAATTTAAAGATTCAAGCTGAATGGTTTAAATCTGGTTTCAGGTATCAATATTTGGGTAGTCGAGGTTATAAATTAATTATGGAATAGTTATTGTTGAACAGACCGAAGGGAATGAAGAAGACTCGGAGTGAATCGAAAATGAGATAATGACCATGAAAATGTCGGTGGAGTAATTATTTACCTACCTTAAAAAGAAGAGGGAAAAGATTTGCTGTGTGGGGTGAAGAACGTGTGATAAAAAATGTAAGTCTTTGCATGAGCACTTACAGAATAACTAAGAGTGGATGCTAAATGATGCGTTGAATAGAAAAGGTCATTGTGAAGACAGAAAGGTCGTCAGATAACAAGAAGAGAATTTATGATGAGAATATCGATGCGTGGAAGGAAAAAAAAGATTTGCAAAGACGATTTGCACAAGAAACCCAAAATGTGACAGATCTAGAATCATGGACATGCCTCAGGAACGGCTTCTTGGAGAAGGAAACAGAAGGGATTAGACATTTTCCCCGTAAAAAAAAATTGACATCATTTAAATTTGAATATCTGAGTAACTACAACTACCAGACATACACCTGAACAGGTTGCATGTCGAACATTTATTTATCAACATCCCAACAGCATATTCAAAGAATGTAGATTTTATAAGGGATTTCACAAGCCTCCACGAATGTTCAATATGTATACCACCTGCTACATGAGACATGTCAAGTCGGTAGTCCAGCACCTGCCAAACATACTGTAGCATGTATTGCGTACCATTCTCCAGCACTTCAGCGATTTTATGCTTACGTTCGTCTAGGTATTTTTTTTGGTTACGCTTTTCATCCCAAGTAAAAGTACAGGCAGAAGAAGAAGAAGAAGAAGAAGAAGAAGAAGAAGAAGAAGAAGAAGGGACGGAGTGCCACTAGAACGGCAAGGACAAAAATAAGTATTATTATTATATATTATTATTATGTATTATTGACATCAAGAAATGTAATAATAAAGAAAGGTGAACAAGTGTAAAAAGTACAGGTAGAAGAAGAAGAAGAAGAAGAAGAAGAAGAAGAAGAAGAAGAAGAAGAAGAAGAAGTTGCAAAAGAAGAAGACGAAGAAGAGGCATAGAGGTAATAATAAGAAGTAGAAGACGAAAAATTATAGGAAGAAGAAGAGGAAGAAGCAAAATAAGTAGTAGATCAAGGACAAAAATAATAAGATGAAAGAGGAGAATTATAAGACGAATAATAATAATAATAATAATAATAATAATAATAATAGAAGAAGAAGAAAAAGGAGAAGAAGAACTGAATGTATATTAATGATGGAGCTAAAAGAAGTTCTGATGATTTGTTTTTACGGCTAATCAACCTTCGTGCGCTGTTTAATTCCAACATTATTTTTTGATTGTAAAAAAAAGTCATATTTCTTTTGCGAATGAATATGTATTAAGATTCTTTATTTTTTTTTTTTTTGAGAATAGCAATAATTTTTTTTCAGACATTAGTCCTAATTTTTAAACGATCGGTATGTGAGAGGAGATGGATTCATCCCTTTCCCCAGGTTATTTTCGAGTAAGGTAATGTAACGCACCCGATGTAACAAGACAGGTTACCAAAATTCGAACTCTATTTTACATGGATCTCCGATTATCACATTCCGAGCAGCTGCCATTACGACACCCGCATATGAAGCAGAAAAAAAAAAGATGGCGGAGAAAGTTAAAAGAAGAGAATGGAGGAACAGACGAATTATTTGAAGGATGAAAGAAGATGGAAGAAGAATTAAACAGGAGAAGAAGAATAAAAATATAGGAAAGTTTACAGAAATTGGGAGCAAGATTAAAGAGGCATGAAAGAGAAAAGCATTAAGAAAAGGACGGAGAATAGATCAAGGCATCTGGATATGTCGATTGACATTGCATTTAAATAGCTGGAGATTATAGTTATCAGGGAGGCAAGTAAAAGGAAGGAATTCTCACAGACGGAAAGTGCGAGACATCAAGCTATTTGAGTAGAAGAGACGGCTACATTTAACCCTTTCGACAGTGAAAGCGTGGAACCGAGATTGCGTCCTAGTGGCAAGTTTCAATTCATGCAGTTTGGGAACTAGCGAAAATAGCTCATTGGATCACTTACGGTAAAAGTATTTATAGAAAAGACAGAAAGAGGTGACGTCACGTCCGTGAGAGAGCGACTCTAAACAAGATGTCAGATCAGGGCCAACCACATTGCATATCCGTCTCTGTATTTTGTCGAGGACCCTAAGATGAACAGCAGGAGTTCCAGACCATATATGACAGTAAGGGCGAATGGTTGATTTATAGATTTGAAGGGGCGAGGAAAACTTTCTGTCGCGATATAAAGAACGAACTTTCCTTGTGGTAGATGAAGCTATTGATTCAATGTAATTGTTCCATCTCAGATCAATGAACAATGTCGCAAAGAGGTGATCTCGTGGAGTTGATCATCGGACATTTTAATGAGAGACAGGGAGAGTTCTCTGTGGTTCGTAATAGAGAGCAATTTTGTTTTGAGTCATTAAAGTTTATCGTCAACAACCGCTTTGTAGGAAGAGAATGGATATAGACCTGTCCTTTCATATAACTCTATTTTCATTATCACTGGGGTGCTAAATCCATCCTCCTGGTAGACTCTCATTGAGATAAATCCGCATAGTCAACTTAGTTTTTACACATTTTGTTAAAAGGATTTGATCGAGAATTAGCTATCTTATTAAACTACAAAATGATGTCAGTTTTGGTGGCGGGTGAGCATCCAGTATATGCTCCACAAGAGAAGGTTTTAAGAACAAATTCCTTCAGCTATTCCCTTGATAGATCAGCTCATGTATACTTGTGCGGGCTGTGCAGGCAAGCGACTGAATGTGTGCAACCATCAACTGGCAAGGGTACATGTGACTCCATGAAAAAGTTGGGAACTATGTAGGAAGTATAGACTCGACTGCGCAGAGAAATGATACGAGCATTCCTTACCATCGGTTGTCGAGAATGAGAAAGTGGGATACGACTATCTTAACTGACAAGAGCTTGGGGAGTAAATGTCCTGATATCACACTTGCCCACAAAACCAATCATAAATTGATCCTGAGAGACGTTGTCGTTACTTAGGTTCAACGTATTTCTTCCTGTTCTGGCATCCCGTCTGCAATCGCTATCTCACAGACGTGCTGTGGCTTCCCTCTGTCTTTTCTACAAGTAATTTCATGGCAACTGCCCTGAAGTGCTACTTTCACTAGTTCACAGACTGCATGAATTAAATCGTCCTACAAGGTTGGCACCTCGGTCTCACTCTTTCACTGTCACTGAAATAACTAAATGGAGCCATCTCTTCCATTTCAACAGCTTCTCGCACCTCCCTTTAGTGGAACTCACTTTCTATCACTTCCTTTGCTGATAGCTATAATCTTCAAATATTCAAATGTAATATCAATCGACAACTTCTGATGCCGTGACTTTGATCGCAGTCCTTCTCTTTTTACTTTCCCCCAAACTCCTCCTTACTCTTAATCTCACTCTCTTTAATCCCTTGCATGCTAGTGACACTCCCAACTTGCCTGAGGCAATTTGCTAAAAAAAAAAAAAAAATGGAAAGAAGATCATGAAGGCAGAGCCGGCAAAAATACAGACATGCCAAAAGATGGAAAGTCAAATCTAAGAAATAGCAGCTCAAGTTATCCCTTTCGTGATTGGTGTATGCAGGACTATTTGCAGGAATTCTTTGCTACGCAGGACGCGTTGGGTATACCTCACATCACTGTAAATATGCATGTGTTAGCAGTGGTTGGAAGAGTTCATTTGCTTGAGAAATTGTTGCGTCTGTAAGCTGCAGGTAGCAGTTAAAGTTATGATCAGTATAAGT
Organism: Acanthosepion pharaonis; assembly: GCA_903632075.3. NCBI lineage: Eukaryota > Metazoa > Mollusca > Cephalopoda > Sepiida > Sepiidae > Acanthosepion > Acanthosepion pharaonis. Next base: position 515,219 of record CAHIKZ030000135.1, read on the forward strand.
CGACGTAGACATCCATAACTTGGAGAGTATATCAAATCAAATAATAATAATAATAATAATAATAATAATGAAAATTAATAATAATGCTTGACAATGCTTAATCTTATAAAAAACATAGAAAAAAGTGAATAATCGTTCTACTCAAATCCTGAGGAGTATGGTACCACAGCTCTCATACCGTAGACCAGTGCTACTTAAAGAGTGGTACTCATGCCGGTAGTCCCATTCCACGCCCCAGGAGAATTACCGGGATATAGGATACTTTTGTTTTAATTTGCATTTTAGTTCTATATGTATTATGATTACATTTTTCAATATCTCATTCACGTTAAAAGTCATTTCTATACAAATAACGTCGATACAAGTAAAGGCGATATAATAAACATCAAAGCAGTGAACTTAATTACGAATGGCAATTCCAACATAATCATGTGATTTGTGACTATGTGGAAGCCACACCTAAGGATTCCAAAAGACCATTTTCATCGATATATATTTCTACAAGATCGATATAAATTTAAGAAAATGATGCAATTCTTATTATATGCATTATATATTTCTGGTATACTGAATAATACTACGTAGGTTCAATATCTGTCTATATTTCTAAGATGAGGTATTATGTACATGGCACAGTGGATAAAGGTGTTGGTTAGATCCAGTGACAGGACTCAAACAGTGTGAGTTCAATATCCGGTTAAGGCAGTGGAGAACTTAGAGAAGGATATTAACAGGAGATAACTGATAGCTGACATCCATTAAACATGGTACGTGGAACTAGAACAGTCAACCCAGTGAGCAAAATAAAGAGTTCAATCCCACATTCCAACTACTTGAAGAAGGTTGTAGCGTACAACGGCGGAAACGTTGTAATAAATATGGCGACAAAGATTAGGACAATATTTCGAATAATGTAAATAGTGTACGTAGATTCAAATAATATTAGGTTGGTGCAAAAACAATGACGTAATAATGTCGTTTTTGGACGTATTTTTTAACGTCAAAAAACGACATAATTACGTCATTATTTTTGCACCAACCTAATATTATCTCGGATCTTTAATGTATAATTTTCTAAGATTATTTGCGCGTAAGTGAGTTCACGGAATTCGAAGGAAATTCAAACTTGGCGTCAGGACTTTTTATTGCAAGCCCTTATCAATTACACCATCCACACATCCATCAAGACAGATTAACAATAATGGTGACAATGCTTGCTCTAATAAAAAGGGAATTTGAAAGTAAATATCAAAATTTAATAATGCTTGACTTTGTTATATGTTAAAATAAACCGTTACTACTGATTCAATTAGGAGAGGTTTGTTCTCGTGCGTACCTATAAGCTTCCCCTATTTCTTTAATATCTTGTTCATCGTCATCCGTGCTTCCCAGAGATGAAGTCTCACCGGAAACGTATTATTTAACGATACCATAAGGCGCGTCTAACTTTCTGATATCGAAAAACTAGCCGTAAAGTCAAATACAAGTAAAAATACTCAGAGAGTGGACATTTGATATCATTATTTGCACTCTTGAAATTCTCTCCGTGTTCGTGCAAACATAAGTGCTTAGGATCTTACTGGAGGTGTGTGAGGGTAAGTAGATGGCATTTGATTCGCAGGGTTAGGCAGCTGTGCCCAACATATCAACGAAACGGAAATAATATTAATTATAGAATTCTTGCAGACTCTTCCGGATTTAAATATAGTGAAATGGGAGCTAAAGAATTTGTTTGACGAAGAACATAAAGAGTTAGATGTAAAAAGAAAGAGAAGACGAAGAAGAAAATAGAGGAATAAGTAAAAGATGATGAATTTAAGAATAAGAAGATGGGAAATTAAAAAAAAATATAGAATGAAGAAGAAAGCAAGTAAAAGGATACTGAGATATACTGGGTATATATATATATATATATATATATATATATATATATATATATATATATATATATATATATATATATATATATATAATGGTGTCCATAAAGTCCGTGTGCACTTTAAAAAAAACTATAACTTTATTTGTATTTGCGATAGAAATAATTTGTAAAAAGGATTAGAAAGAAGTAAATCTGTATTATTTTAGGTTTTATTGAAATTTTATTTAAGTTTCCACACGTCCTCCATCATTAGCAATATAAAGGGTAATACGATTTTGCAGTTCACGGAAAAAAAATATTGGCCAAATGATGTACAGTAAGGCCTGAAATCACATTAGTTATTTTACCTGTACTTAAAACTAGGTACATTATACTGTATAACACTTAATACAGATTATTTCTATCGCAAATACAAATAAAGATATAAAGTTTTTAAAGTGCAACCGGACTTTATGGACACACTGTACATGAAGAGAAAACATAAGGAAGATTGAATATGTAAAAAGATTTAAAATTACATGCAAAAAGAATAAAAGTGAACATTTGGATGAGATAATGATAATAATAATAATAATAATAATAATAATAATAATAATAATTTCACTTTTATTTATTGATTTATTTACTTTTAATTTTTTTTTCTCTTACTTTAGGCATCCCATATCTCTGTCGTTGCGTATATGTGTACATGTTTACTAACATCTGTGTGTCTCTCTCTCTCCCTTGTATGTATATATATATATATATATATATATATATATATATATATATAATTTACATGTGTATGTATCCGCATTGACAGGGATCATATTGTATTTTTTATTCATGGCTACAGGTGTGATTTTCCTACAATGCTCTGCCCTTTGACTATCATGTCGTTGAGTGAAAATTTAAAAATATATCTTTTAGCGGCTAGTAGGCTGAGAGATGACCGGAAAAGTATAACTTTTACTGCTCTGATTCTACCCCTTTGTTTAACGAATTCTTTGATATCCCCCCTACCAATCTGTAGTATAAGTCCAGCCTACCCCATAAAATTTGATAAGTATCTGTCGTTGGCGCGGAAAATTGAACATTTGTGGAAAGAAACTTTGCCATGCTCCGAACTGGTAAGAAATGGTAAATGTAGTATTTTTTAATGATACTTTTCGTGTAGTGTGCTATGATTGTAAATTCTTTTGACTCAAGTTAATTCTTTCCTTATCAGTCCCCTTTTCTTTTTCCTTTTTTTTTTTTTTTTGTTTTAACTTATATTTCAATCCCCCCCGCCCGGACCTTAAGCGGACATCCGTGTCCATTTTTCACTTTTATTTATTGATTTATTTACTTTTAATTTTTTTCTCTTACTTTAGGCATCCCATATCTCTGTCGTTGCGTATATGTGTACATGTTTACTAACATCTGTGTGTGTCTCTCTCTCTCCCTTGTATGAATGTATGTATATATATATATATATATATATATATATATATATATATATATATATATATATATATATATATATATATATAATTTACATGTGTATGTACCCCCATTGACAGGGATCATATTTTTTTTTTTTCTTCAAGTCTATATACTAAAATCTATTTATCCCCCTTGCAGTGGTCACTCGGACTTATACGAAGTTAAAACTTAGTATCGTCTCCCCCACTGAATACCATACACTCTTATGAACTGTTCTGCCTTCTTTATATAAATAAATCCACAATCTCATTTTTGGGGCGTGCTCTTGGATCTTCTTCGAGTCTCGTCCTAAAGCTGGTAACCTGAACATAATTACCCCTTGGCGGTCAAGGTTAAAACACATCTCTACCAATTTCAATGAATACGAATAATACTTCATACCGGATCGGCCGTCAACCGGGACAACAAGGACCGCGTCGCTCAGAGAGGAACCAGTCTGAGGACGAAAAGTCTGCCACTGGAACAAACTCTTCCACACACGAAAATACACTTGGTCACCAAACCCGGATTATTGCCAACCTTGGACCAAGTGACTCAATACCAAATCGACTAATAAAAAGTAAACGAACGAAATGGAGCCGCGAAGAGTATCGACAAGTCATGGCATCCTTCTTCACTGCACTCGAAATCCCAGCAAAGAACACCACCAATCAGACATACCAAATATGGAGAAGTACGGTTGGAAATGATATAAGACCTAACCTTAATCCAAACATGCTTGCCAATGTCCGTAGCGACATCATGCGAAACAACAGACTCTCAAAGGCAGAAATAGATAAGATAAAATTAGATATAAGACAAAATACTATGACCCATCACTCAAACTCTATTGAGACGAATGTAGAAATAAGGAATGCAACAGAGGATGAGGTGGATGCTAAAGGAATGAAATACGAAATAATCTCCCAGGAAATGAAACCCAAGACTCTACCTTAAACACAACCTACAGTCCCTCCAGAAAATGTACCTGAGTCATCCTAAGTGACAATAAGTTAAAATTCCTTGAAAACCACGAAGCTGAAATCACCGAAGCGAAAATGACGTCATCCAAGTACTCAGCAGAGTAACTTTCATACAATTGTCAGACAGAGACCAGCCCGAAAATCCATATGACGAATTCCAACAAGCACATCGTGAAAAATATACAATGCTGCTCTGGAAACACTGTTAACAGATAAACCACCGGGAAACATCACAGAAGTTAACAACGTCATATACGCAACAGCTTTAGCAGCGACTCGGAAGCTTGAGTCAAGACAATAAATAAAATTAATCGAGACACAGAGAACCAGCTTGAGAAAACCAAACTGATTCGAGAAATAAACAAATCAGATGTGAGCTTTCTATATTAGATGAGCTCAACCAGAAACCCTAATATTTCCACACGTAAATTCAAAAAAGATCAAGCGGAAATATAACATTAAATCCCTAATTGATATTCTATCATCAAGGGAAATGCTGAAGCAGAAACTTCAGCTAAACGCACAGAGAACAAGACGATACGAAAAACGTTGTAGGTTCTATCGCCAAAATAATATATTCCGAACAGATCTTAAGAAGTTTTACAGGGAAATTGGAAAAACACCTATACATGTCGAAAGGCCACCATCGATTGATAATGTACAAACATTTTGGGAAAATATCTGGAGCAGCCCAAAGGAATATAACCCAAATGCAGAATAGGAAAATATATCCACAGATGATGTTAAGCAAGCTCTAACGAAATCCCAAAAATGGAAATCCCCAGGAAATGACAAGTTGCCCAATTTCTAGCTGTATCATCTCACATCTACCCATGAAATTTTTGCAAAAACATTATCAACGCTTGTAAATAATCCCAATAAAATACCGGAATGGATTACTGAAGGTATTACACACATTATACCAAAAACAACTGAAACAGACGACCCGAAAAAATATAGACCGATAACATGTTTCTCCACAACGTATAAGTTGATCACGTCTTTACTGACGAACCGTACTTATTCCTTTCTCGAAACAAACAGCATTCTCCCGCTGGAACAGAAGGGATGCAGAAGAGGTTCATATGGCTGCAAAGATCAACTTCTGATAAATAAAATGATCCTGGAAAATTGTAGGAGACGACGCAGGAATCTAAGTGCAGCGTGGATTGATTATCGTAAAGCCTTTGATAGTGTTCCACATTCTTGGATCCTTAAGACTTTGGAAATGTACAAAGTCTCCCCAGTGGTATTAAATTTCCTTAGGCACAGCATGGGAATGTGGAACACCAAACTATACCTTAGTCACACCGGGGGCACTGCCATATCTAACCGTCTGAATATACGACGTGGAACTTTTCAAGGAGACTCTCTGTCACCCTTTCTGTTTTGTTTATCCTTAATCCCTCTTACACATGAACTGAACAACAGTAGCTATGGTTACAAAATAAATAAGAAAATATTCAATCACCTACTCTACATGGATCATCTCAAACTCTTTGGCAAAGACGACAATGAGTTGAAAAGCCTCCTCAATATTGTAAAATACTTCAGTGACGACATAGGTATGGTCTTCGAATTAGATAAATGTGCAAAAGTAACTTTCAAGAAAGGTAGAATTACAGAAACACCCCTAATAGATTTAGATTTTTTGTCACAAAGATTGGGAACTGGAGCATGGTGAAGCATTTATAAGTACCTAGGAATTAGCGAAGGAGATGGCATACAACACCCCCAAATGAAGGAAAATAAAAAAAAGAGTACCACAGGCGTGTACGTCTGGTACTCAAATACTGAGCTAAACTCAAAAAACAGGATATCAGCCATAAACACATTGGCTGTCCCTGTGGTGCAATACAGCTTTAATGTCCTTAACTGACCATAGTTGAAATTAAAAGCGAATGGACGCCAAAACGAGAAAGCTTCTCACTTGCTATCGCATGCATCATCCCAAAGCTGATGTTGATCGTCTGTATGTGCCCAGATCCGAAGGAGGCAGAGGATTAGTTCAACTAGAACTGTCCTACAAAACTACAACACTTGGCCTCCAAAGATATTTGGAAACTACAGAAAACTGGATGATGGTATGCGTCAAGGAACATGAAAGTAGTAAACGTCTTTACTCCGTAATGAAAGAAGCCAACAAATTCAAAATGGAGTTTCAAATGGGCGTTGAGATGCAACTACAGCACAATACACCGGCTGGAACTGCAAAATACCTAAAAAAGACAGCAAAGACGAATGCAACCGACCAGCTACAGAAGCGATCGCAAGATAAACCGTTTCATGGCCAATACTCTGCCCGTACCAAACAAGCTGACGTAGACAAAACCCGTACCCATCAGTGGCTACGTAGTGCAGGGTTGAAACCGGTAACTGAAGGTTTCAACCTTGCTGCGCAGGATCAATGCTTGCTAACTAGGAATTATCAAGCACATATACTAATATATTGTGTCAGCCCAAAATGCATATTCTGTGATAAGTATCCAGAAACGATTGATCATCTTGTATCAGGTTGTGCGATGTTGGCACCCACTGAATATAAAACCCGACATGACAGATTGGGCCAATATCTGCACTGGAAAATCTGCAACTTCTACGGGAAGGAAACTGAAAGAAACTGGTATGAACACCACCCAGACCCGGTTACGGAGATAGGACCTGTTACAATTCTGTGGGACCACATAATACACACTGACAGAACAATCAAGGCCAACCGGCCAGATATTGTTATTAAAGACCACAAACAAAAAACGATGCCTCCTTATTGATATGGCAGTCCCTGCTGACTGCAATGTATCTTTGAAGATATTCAAAAGTTGTCAAAGTACAAGGAGGTTTTGAAATAGAAATCTCGAAAATGTCTTATATGGGAACATCAACAATCCCTGTTGTAGTTGGAGCCCTAGGACTGGTTGGAAAAGATTGCAGAAAGACTAATTGAAGGGATTTCTGGAAGTCCATGCCTCAAGGAGATACAAAAATTGTTCTGACAAGTACAGCCCACACCTTATGAAGGGCTTTATCTTTGTAATTTAATTTTTTTTACTGTCAGTGGAAAGTGAATCATGACGCCATTTCTAACATTAGGTGCCTGTGGGACCCCTCAAAAGAAATGTGTAAAACGCCAGAAATCAAAGAAAATAAAAATAATAATAATAATAATAAGAAGAAGAAGAAGAACAACAACAACATTAACAGCAACAGCCATAAGGGCAACACGAAATAAAGAAGGAGAATGGGAAGAAAAAGTAAAAGAATAGGAAAAAGAAGAAGAGTTGGAATAATTATAAAAATAGTAATAATAAGAATATGAATAATGAGAAGAAAATAAAAATGGAAGAAGAAGAATAATGGGAGGAAACAGTAATTCCCCATGTATAATACGCCCTCATCAATAATACGCACCCCTTAAATTATGCTGAAATTGTGTGAAAATGCTTCTACTAATGCATAATATGCACACGTTTTTTGGTTATCAAACACTATAAATTATACCTCTCCAATTTCATTACGGCCAGCGTTTCCTACTCATATTAAAAAAAAGTTTTAAACATAGAATAATATTATTCTAATTTCTTTTTATGATAATTTTATTTTATTTTAAATTTGTGAGCATTGTTAGGTACATATGATTATATTTTACATTATTATGGGGTCGCAATTGCCGAATGTTAGTGTCAAATTTCGTATGTTTATGGTGAGTAGTCATTTCGCAACTGAAATCGAAATATGAAACGGCAATTTTTTAAGATTTTTTAGCTGATCATAATACGCACCTCTGATTTGCTCATTATTTTTTTTAGAAAAAAATGCGTATTATACATGGAGAATTACGGTAGGAATGATAATAACAATAATATGAAGAAAAGAAAAAAGTCAAAGAATATGAAGGAGAAAATGCAGAAGAAGAAGGAGGAGGAGGAAGAGGAGGGGGAGGAGGAGGAGAAGAAGAAGAAGAAGAAGTAGACCAAGAAGCACAACAAGTATATGAAGACGAAGATAAAAAAGAGAAAACAGATATGAATAATAATAAGTATTAAGATGCAGAAGAAGAGGAAGAAGAAATATAGGAAGAAGAAGATAAAGGAGAATAAGAAGAAAAAGGATGTCAATAATAAAGAAAGATGAACAAGTGGAAAAAGTACAAGAAGAAGAAGAAGAAGAAGAAGAAGTTGCAAAAGAAGAAGACGAAGAAGAGGCATAGAGGTAATAATAAGAAGACGAAAAATTATAAGAAGAGGAATAAGCAAAAAAATGTAGTAGATCAAGGACAAAAATATGATAAAAATAATAAGATGAAAGAGGAGAATTATAAGACGAATAATAATAATAATAATAATAATAATAATTACAATTCTATTGGACTATACAATACACACTGACAGAACAATCAAGGCCAACCGGCCAGATATTGTTATTAAAGACCACAAACAAAAACGGTGGCTCCTTATTGATATGGCAGTCTCTGCTGACTGCAATGTATCTTTGAAGATATTCAAAAAGCTGTCAAAATACAAGGACCTTGAAATAGAATTCTCAAAAATGTGGCATATGGGAACATCAATAATCCCTGTTGTAGTTGGAGCCTTAGGATTGATTGGAAAAAATTGCAGTAGACTAATTGAAGGGATTCCTGGAAGTCCATGCCTCAAGGAGATACAAAAAATTGTTCTGACAAGTTCAGCCCACACTTTACGAAGGTCTTTATCTATGTAATTTTTTTTTTTTTTCGTCAGTGGAAAATGTCTTGATGCCATTTCTAAACTTAGGTCCCTGGGCGGGACCCAGAAAGAAATGTGTAAACGCCAGAAATCAAAGAAAATAAATAATAATAATAATAATAATAATAATAGAAAGAAGAAGAAGAAGAAGGAGAAGAAGAACTGAATGTATATTAATGATAGAGCTAAAAGAAGATCTGATGATTTGTTTTTACGGCTTATCAACCTTCGTGCGCTGTTTAACTCCAACATTAATTTTTGATTGTAAGAAAAAGTCATATTTCTTTTGCGAGTGAATATGTATTAAGGTTCTTTTTTTGAGAATAGCAATATTTTTTTTCAGACATTAGTGCTAATTTTTAAACGATCGGTATGTGAGAGGAGATGGATTCATCCCTTTCCCCAGGTTATTTTCGCGTAAGGTAATTTAACGCACCCGATGTGGAATTCGAACTCGTCTCTCCGATTATCACATTCCGAGCAGCTGCCATTACGACACCCGCATACGAAACAGAAAAAAAGAAGAAGATGGCAGAGAAAGTTAAAAGAAGAGAAAGGAGGAACAGACGAATTATGTGAAGGATGAAAGAAGATGGAAGAAGAATTCAACAGGAGAAGAAGAAAAAAATATAATAAAGAGTTGGAGAATGTGATGAAGGACGTGGACAAAAAATGTAAGAAGAATTATAAGAAGGAAGAAGAGGTAGATAGTCGAAAAATAAGAAAAAAAAATCATGGATGGAAAATGATGGAGGAAGGAGTCGATATCTGTTGATATGAAAACGACAGAAAAAATAAGAGTTATTTTATTTGAGCAAACATTATCTTGAAGAAGAAAAGCCTCGCTTCCACACGCTCAAAAATATTTCGAAATAGAAACGCATAATAGACAGTAATTACACGAAAATAATTGATATTCGAACGAAAACTTCATAAAACATCAAAATAACAAGGACGAAAAGAAATTTCGGTATTCAAAATAATAGGAAACAATTGGATAAAAGACCGTATTTTTAGCAATGCTTTTTCGTGTGATCTTCAGACAATACGCGTTGAATTGTCTCCAAAAAAAAAAAAAAACAACAAAAAAAAACACTTGTTGTATCTTTCTCTTTTTGAACGTCTTATTCTATTTCGTTCTGTCGTTGTTTGCGGGCAGGTAGGTATTCCATTTTTAAGTCCAACCTTCAAGCTGAATACTCGAATTATTTTCATCCTGTTTTACTTTTTCTTCTCACTTGTAACAGAACATCATTTTCCGCTATATTTAAAAAAAAGAAAAAAAATATATATTTTTTTTTTCATTTTCCATGCATTTTCCGACTGCTACGCCTTCTTTTTCTGTTTATTTCCGTAAATAAATGCATTAGGCAAAAATTGAATATAATACGTTCCACTCAAAATAATTGCACCTGAAGATGATATATATATATATATATATATATATATATATATATATATATATATATATATATATATATATATATATATATATATATTCCTTTGTTGTATCCATTCAGCAAAAAATAATGTTCAATGCATTTTACTACTTCCTGTTTTGTTGTACTAAGTAACTTTTGAGCCTATACCTTTCTTTTTTTCTTATTCTATCATTCATTCATTGAATCTTTTTAAGCGTTTAAACTGTTGTTCCTCTAAAATCCTATACGTTCGGTATGTTATGTGTGCGTGAAATTCTTCGGACCTTCATTCCTCATAAAGCGTTCAAGTCTTCTGCCTCTTTCTGGTTGGAAGTAACTTTGATCTTATATTTTCTATTTTCCTCCATTCAAACCCGTATGTTCTAACATTCTTAGAATCCGTCGGTAGAAAGAGATCTATGTTTTTAGAGCTCTTCTTTATCTCAGAGATAGAGAAGACCTCTAAAACCATATTTTATCTCTTTGTTTTTTCTTTCATTTCCTTTTTCTTTCTTTATTCTTTTTCTCTTTTTTATTCTTATTTTTTATACTTATTATTTATTTTTATTTTTTTCTCTTTTTATTATTTTTTTTATTTTTGTTATTTCTTTTCTTTTCTTTCTTTCTTTCCATACTTTTTTCTTTTTTTCTATTTTAAAGAATATATCTTCCAATAAACCAGAACAATGGAAGTGAGGCGGTAAAATTATGAGGCTGAGAGGAGGTAAGATAATATATATATATATATATATATATATATATATATATATATATATATATATATATATATATATATATATATTATATATTGTTGTATCCATTCAGCAAAAAATAATGTTCAATGCATTTTACTACTTCCTGTTTTGTTGTAAATATATATATATATATATATATATATATATATATATATATATATATATATATATATATATATATATATATATATATATATATATATATCCTGAGCACGCACACAAACCCCACACAACTTAGGAAGTACGTGTGTATGTATGTACGTATGTGTGTGTATGTGTATGTGTATACTGGTTCCATTATACTTGAGAATATACTTTAAAAGTATATGTCTGTATGTGTGTGTGTATGTATGTGTGTGTATGTACTGATTCTTTGTGGTCGGACGGTGTGTATGTGCGTATGTGTATGTATGTGTGTATATGTACAAATGAGTTTACTAATTCCTCATAGTAAGACAGTATATGTATGGGGGGGAATATACGCACGCATATATACACGCATGCTGACAGAAACCCGAAAATGGAAACAGATCTAAGAACGCACAGGGGTCAGTAAAACATTAAAAGATAAAATGCCGATAATTAATTCATTATTTCTCTTGGACCAACATTAATTGTTTTATGACCCTTCACGCAGAACTCTTCATTGCCAATTCACGAAAGACATTCGGATTACTAACACAAAAACAGAGAATGTCTCATATCGAGAATATTTAACATTGAAAAACATAAGGAAAAAATTAATTATATTTAATAATATGTGGAAATCTCCACTTTTGCCTGAAGACGGTCACGAGACCAGAAACCCGTGTAGTAAAATTATGGAAAATAAAGCATAATATTTTTTTTCTAAAAAAAAACACATTACAACCAAAAAAGTTTGCGGCACCTCTCTTCTCTACTTTTTAATATACATACTTTTCTCTGTTGGAATCACTATAACCTCTTCCTTTTATATGCACTTGGATTACAGACCAACGGATAATATACCTTCCTGGCAAAAAGATTAAAATATTTTTATTTATATTTTTTCTAACTCTCTCTCTCTGCTCAAACTGCAATGTAATCAGCCGAAATCTCCTTATGAGGTGTTTGTCACACCAGTAACGTAAATTACCCATGAGTTTTTTTATAAATATTTTCAAGGCAATTGTTCTAATGAGAATTCCTCGATGGTACGTGGGTTTTATGAATTTAAGCACAGTACTTAATTGGCAGTTAGGTCTCATCATTTTATACTTGAAATGGATAGACAGGTTCATTCTTTCTCAGTCGTAGATTGTGGAAATCTCTTCTGTCTTCTTGCTTTCCGGTCTCCAAAATCTTAAATGCGATGTCAATGGTTGGCTTTTCTCTTTGTAATACCTGTCCGCCATAATAATGATTTTCTCTTATTCTTTCACACTCAATAAGACCCTAAATTTACTTCTTTGCTTTTGCAGAAATGATCAAAGCTATACATCTAGGTTTGTGTGAGAGTATAAATGATTTCATAAAGTGTTATATAAGTATTTTCATATATACGTTTTGGTTGAACAAAGCCAAACTTTTCATACCCACGTGAAATATATAAATCTGTTCAACAATATCTATCTATCTATCTATCTATCTATCTTCATAGGTTTTTGTATATATATATATATATATATATATATATTAAATATATTTGTTCACATTTTGTCTATATTTATCTATCTATCTATTTCAATATATATATATATATATATATATATATATATATATATATATATATATACAATTCAGTTCATATATATCTATATTATTTCCTTCGTTTCTCGGGTTACTATCAACATATATTTCTTTCCCGCCCGCCAACTGTCTCTTTATCGGTTGTTTGTGCCCAAAACAAATGACAAAGCAGTTGTTCGCTTGCTCATCCTGTCTCATTCAATCATCGCTCATATAATAAACCAATCCATCTTTTCCCTCTCACGCTTTTATCCGCTTCATCCGACTTGCTTGTGATTGATCTTTTTAACTCAGCATCAAAGACGAATACACACGCATCCGATTATTTTACACCAGCAAGGCATATATGAACCTGGCGTGTTGACAGCGATAATTCACGGAGTCGGACACGAAATTGCTGCCGTTCGACATCAGCTGAGTTATACACGCGCACTCAATTAAGCATCCTATACATTTAAGCATATCTCTACGTAGATCTTTATTTAGGATTACAGAGAATTATCATATACTTGAAATTTACCGCCCCATGAATAAAAAAAAAATTGTTGAATATAATCTTCATATATATATATATATATATATATATATATATATATATATATATATATATATATATATATTATCACTCAGCGATAGCACGATTCAAAGTTTCACATACTGAGTATAATCTGAAGGTTGCATTGTCCATGAAGATATATATATATATATATATATATATATATATATATATATATATATCTGTGTGTATATTAAGATATAGCTGTGTGTGTATTCTGTTGTATTAAATCGCGTAACTATTTTATTAAAAACAACACTACCTGAGCGCTATATATATATATATATATATATATATATATATATATATATATATATGAAAACGATGTGAACGAAAGTTAATATATAACTTCTAACGTTCAAAATCGGTTTCGATACCGATAGTAGAGCGATAATTATTTATTTATTATAATTTTATCATAAAGACAAAACCATTTTACTCACTACAAACATGCAACTTGGTTTCAGAGAGCACTACTCGGACATCGGTGAGAGATAATATATATATATATATATATATATATATAGGTCTGATGAATTGGATCGTATTCACGATTCCAATGGAATAAATTATGACCATGGAATATTAGTGTTTAAGCCTTTTTATTATATCCTTACTCTGTCCTAGACATTGAGTTCTACCTGGATTCTTCCTCTTGCAATTTTTTTTCTAAAAATATACATGCATGTGTATTTATATATTTTGCATATGTATGTATATTTTCCACTAATATTATCTATCTATCTATCTATCTATCTATCTATCTATCTATCTATATATATATATATATATATATATATATATATATATAAAATATATATATATTTGAAGATATATGTATTTGAAGATTATAGTCAAAATCAAAGAGGTATTAAATTTCAAATATATTGAGACTTCTCTGTAATTCTAAATAAGTCTATTTAAGCAAGTAGAGATATGCTTAAATGTATAGGATGCTTATTTGACTGAGCATGTATATCTGAGTTGATATATGTATAGTTGAACGCACACTGTCATTGGATCTAAGCAACATCGTTAAGGCAGTGGGGAATTTGGAGAGGTGAATTAAAAAGGTTTTGGTGTTTTATGTTGAACAGTTTTAGTTTTATATCTTTGGTTGTTTATATTCATGATGTGTTATATTGATAAAGAAATACTAAGCTAGTAGCAGCAGTCTGTCATTTAATATAACATATGCAGGAAAGGAACTGGCCCAAACTGCAACATAGTTTGTCCTCAGTGTTCATCCACCAGTGGTGTTTGCAGATGAACCCCATTCCGTGCGCAACATGGCACGGTAGAAACCGCAATATTATGCAATGTTAATCAGAGCAGCCTCTGATGAAGCTACATACGATATTAAGCTACGAACTACCTGTCAGGAACAGCAACCAGAAAATTGCCAACGTGGCCACAGGTCCACGCATATAACAAAAAATAAATCATGATGACAACACTACTATTAAGGTCTGAGAAAAAAAAAGAAGCCGTGAACCTATTGCAGAGACTAATTTCGCTTTTAAGAATGGCACACATCTCTAAGATATTTGTCTCAAAATCTAATACCAGTTCATTTTCGGGTCTGCAACGTAAACAAAGCAATTTTTAAAGAAGTAATGGCTGTATAATTTTCAAATGGTAGAGAGAATTGCGTCATTGTACTCTTTTTTTTTCACAGACAGCACCCAACTGAGTCTACTATATTGTGCAATCGACAAAATCAAAAACAAACAACGCGCATGCGCGAAATTAAAATGTAAAATGGCGATAATTTTTATTTGCACCATATATATATATATATATATATATATATATATATATATATATATATATATATATATATATATATATATATATAAAATAGACAGCAGTAGTACTAATAATAAAGTGCTCGATGTGTGTTCTTTTACAATGATAATTACTCCGTATAAGGACCAAGAAACTCTCGAAATAGAGGGTTACATAATAAGAAGTACAGTTTATTGTGATATAGAGGGAACATATCTGAAAAGCCTATACCTGAACTAGTTACGATTATAGTGATCACGGAATCATCCACAAAGCAGCTATTCGTGGGAAGGTGCTGCTCGAGTGGAACTTACATATTACCAATGTAATACGAAGGGATTCAAGGAGGTAAATTGTATTCCTCATCTGTTGGTATAATAATTTACAGACTGGCCTTGATACGCTATCAATGGTTTTCTTTTTTTATTATGTCAAATATAACAGTCGATTCTCCGATTTGGAGTAGACGCTTTGTTTTTCATTTTATATCAAACAGCACGCCTTACATCTTTTGGCACTCGAGAAATCACAATGAAGAAAATAGGTGATCTAGCAGGAATCGAACCTGCGTCTCCTTTTGTAGGTGAGACCACCGTTTGATCCGCACTGCTTAGTACGAAGTGCGTTGGTGTAGAGCATGGTTCTAATTTCGCTTTTAAGAATAGCACACTTATTCACTAAGATATTTTTCTCAAAAGCTAATATCTGTCCATTTTCGGGTCTGCAACGTAAACAAAGCAATTTCTAAAGAATTAATAGTTGTATAATTTTCAACATTTCCTCCGTTTAGTTATATCCTACACAGTTTTATTACCCTAATCACTCACAATGAATATATATATATATATATATATATATATATACACATATGTGTGTGTATATATATATATATATATATATATATATATATATATATATATATATAAAGTAAAATATTCGACTCAAATTGAAGGTAAAATCTATTGTGGGTTCGACGCTATTAAGTTTGTTGACAAAATCGGATAAAACTATGTTTGGGGGACATATTATGAGAGAATCATCAGTGGATCTAAAATAAGTTATGGTAATATGTTTTTGAAAGTAAAACCTTCTAGAATTTCCGGAAATAGACAAGTCAAACGTCACTAAGAGGAGACCATATCACGAAACCAAATTTGTGTCTATAAACATTGTTATCGGTGACAAAAACCCATTGATTAGTGATTAAATGGTATTATGATTTTATTTGTAGGAAATGTTAATTTTATTTTTGTTTTTGTTAAGTGTGTTTTTAGTCAATTTAGACATTTCTTCATGGGGACATTTGTATATAAAGATTTTATATCTAACCTGGTTTTGTTTTTTATATCGAAATTTTAACTTATTTAAAAGATTGCCAGTTTTTTTTTAATATGAGAGGAACTGATTGTACCAAGAATTGATGCATAATACACACACACACAAACACAAACACACACACATATATATATATATGTATATATTAATTGTAAAGAAAGTTTGCTCTGTTTACTTTCAATAAATAGGGAGCGCTCTTTTGTGTGTCAGTTTGAAAATATTTCAAAGTCTATGTTGTGTTGTGTCAGTAGGACTCGCCTGGATTATATATATATATATATATATATATATATATATATATATATATAAATTCAAAAAACAGGCAGTGACTTGCAAACGCATGAAACTTATAGTCTCGACCGGTCACTGCCTACCCGTTTTTTGAATTAATATTTAAGCCCTTTTATGCCAGTACGCTACTTTTCGGCTGACTTCTTTTAGAGCTACTCGTTCTTTACTGGATTTAGATATAATAAAACGTGAATTTTGTTGCCTGGTCCAATAGAACACTTTTAGATTTTGAGGTTTCAGCTCCTATACATAGATGCTAGTTTTACTTGTTACTGATCATTTCTATTTGCCATGCCGGCGAGCCTTTTCAGATGGAACCTTCTTTTCCGGCCATTTTAGATCTTGGCTGGACGATTTACTCTCCTCACCATGCGAGTTTGGTTCTCTTGTCAAAGTTAACTCACCTGGTGATATATAGATTATTCGCCCTAATACTACAGCCAGTCTTTACAATTGCGTGCAAACGCATGAAACATAGTCGTGGTCAGTCACTGCCTACCTGGTTTTTGAATTAGGATTGAAGCTTTGTGATTTCTTTTTTGGAATTGAGCACTTTTATGCCAGAAGGGTACATTTGGGCAAGACTTTTTCAGGGCTGCTCATTCTTTTACTGATATATATATATATATATATATATATATATATATATATATATATATATATATATATATATAATTATATCTGCTCTTCTACTTTGTATTGAGCAATTTTTAAGAATAGTAATTGTTGGTTATTGGAATTCATTCCGTATATACCAATTATACACTTGGTATATATATATATATATATATATATATATATATATATATATATATATATATATATATATATATATATATATATATATATATATATATATATAATAATTATATCTGCTCTACTTTGTATTGAGCACTCTTTTAAGAATAGTAATTGTTGGTTATTGAATTATTCCGTATATACTAATTATTATACTGGTATATATATATATATATATATATATATATATATATATATATATATATATAGTATAGTGTGTGTTGTAATCGTATTTGGTTTGTATAAATGTCAGTATAGTTGATAATTTTCATTTAAAATTCAAACATTTAACTAACATTTGCGAATTACTTTTTGTCATTTTGTTATTTATTGATTAAATATTATTATTTATAATATTATTTATAATCTAAACATAAATTATGATAATATTAAATCAATGGTCCATTTGGCTGGTAAGCGGGCCTATGGTTAAACCATTGGTAGAGAGACCCCCGTATTCCTTGTTAGGACATCTCCCTAGAAAGAATGAAAATTTGGATTCAAATCCTCCACCCACTTTAGCAGCTATCATGTGGCAAAGCGTGGAGGAGTACTGACTATGATGTTTTTAATGGAGAGCAAGTGCATTGTGTTGCATAAGCAGTGGCCATTAAAAATACATGTGCTGGTTGTTCAGTAAACACTACCATCATGTTTCATGCTTTTGATATCCTATAGCGTTGAAGGATAATGACGGGAACAGTGACGGAGTTCATTGAAGCTTCCCAACTTGAACTTTGCTCATGAATGGTGAAGTGTTGCTGGCTGTTTTAGACAACATCTGCGAGAAATTTTCCAACTCGTGCCCTTCTTTTCATCACAAAACAACCCTTTTTAAGCCAATATCCAGAATATATACCCTAAAAAAAGCTTCATAATCCCCGCCCCCGCAAATAAAAAAATAAGCTGGAAGCATCCACGATCCAGTCACTATCATCTCATTGACTCTGTGATTTTGAGGCCGTCTTTCAGGAAAGATGTACAAATAACCCGTGTTGTTCTGACCATAGGTTAATACGATCCACGGTTTTCATCATTATACGTAACCCCCACCCGATCAGCTCATAGAATAAATGTCAAAAAGCTAAACAACACAGACAACTCAAAATCTTTTCAGATATTTGTGCCAGCAAACTTGCAGATACCGAGAGAGTTCAGACATTGAATCAACATGCTCAACTTTATGAGATCTTTTCAGAAGTGCTATATGCGAGTCACCCTAGGGAACACTTGGAAACATCTAGACTGCTTTAACACAGATGACCCAAATAAGATTCCTATTTTGGATAATATGAATAGGTTGCATCGTCAATGGATATCAGACAAGGAGAATGTTGAAAAGCGGGATGAATTCAAGAAAACCAGAAATCTATGCCAATTTCAACTACACAAAATGACAGAAGACATGGTCGCGAGAGAAGGCGCAGGATGCTACTGACAATTGCGAATTTAAATCATTCTATCTAAGGGGTGTCTTTGAACCTGTGTCAAATGGCTCAATTCCCAGCTTCTCTTCCAATTATGACATTCTAACGTACAAAAGAGATCACTACAATCTAGGCACAACACTTCAAAATATGTCTGAACATAGATTCGAATGTTGAGAATTTTATCAACCACTTACCACATAGATCTTTTCTTGAGAAATTATCGACTACTCATTCTACTGTTGAAATAAAATTGTCAAAAATGAGGCAGAAATCACCTCGTTCATAAACATTGTGAGTTCTTTTCTTTAGTGTGGGATTCAGAATGAGTTCCTCAGGTGTTTAAAAAAGTTTCTATTGTCCATCTCTATAAGGGCAAAGGCAATGCATGCGAATGTGACAACTACAGAGGTGTCTCCATTCTTTGTGTTGCTGGGAAAATTCTTAGCAGGATCATCTTGAACAGACTCAACTCTGGCCGATTCAGTCTTGTCTGAATTACGGTGCTGCTTTCAGTCTGGAACACCCACCGTGGAGAGGATATTCCGTTTAAGGAAACTACAGAAGAAAACACAGGAGTATGAGAAGAATTTATTTATTACTTTTCTTGATATCACTAAGGCATTTGATACTGTTTCAAGGGTTGATCTTTGGGTCATACTTAAGAAACAGGGTCTTCTTGAAACGATGTGTACTGCCGTTACGTCTTTCCATCAAAGGATGATGGCCTCAGTCGGATTAAGTGGACAGGTGACAGGCTCATTTATTGTCTCTAATGGAGCAAAACAAGATTGTGTTTTTGCACCTGAGTTATTTGCTTTGTATTTTTCTGTAATGATGGAAACAGCATTTGAGAATGTTATAGAAGATGTGACAAGCGGACAAGCGGTGGGTTTTTCAACCAACAAGACAAGAACTAAGACGATTGTAAAAAACTGTTCGTGTCCTGCTCTTTGCAGACGATGACAAACCTGTAGTCCACAGTTTTGAGGATATGCAGTTGATCGTTAACAATTTCTCTCCTGCATCAATAGCTTTCGGTCTTACTATCAGCATAAAAAAGGCAACTTGTCCATCAGTCTATCTGTAATCATCCTCCAACTGTTGATCCCACTGTTTCTGTTGAGAGAAAACTCTTGAAAATTGTTTCGTTTTTCGCTCATATTGTTTCCATTGTATTTAACGATTCTAAAATGAACAAAGAAATTGAGTTCAGGATTGAAAAGGCTAGTTCTACCTTTGGTAATCTTTATCACATGCTTTGAATTATCCGTTATGTTTCGTTAAAGGGGAAAATTGATATGTACAAGCCAGTAGTACTGACATAACTATTCTGTTGTGTATAATCTTGAATTCAGTACCGACGACACATCAACCAAGTTGATCTCTTCCACATGCGTAGACACCGTACTGAGTGGTCGCCTTAGAAACTGTGATGTTCTGACTAAATGCAACCTGACAGGTTGATTTTTCTCATATGAACGATAGCAGACTTCCACAACAACTTCTACTTGGTTCAGCTCCTAACAGGCAGGTCAGTTAAAAGGCCACCCTTGCTTTTCAAAGGCAAACTTAAACACAATCTGACGCTATGCAACATCCCCTTTTCTCCTTGGAAAACAAAACATCAGCGCCT
The DNA here is from genome assembly GCA_903632075.3 of Acanthosepion pharaonis. Classification (NCBI taxonomy): domain Eukaryota; kingdom Metazoa; phylum Mollusca; class Cephalopoda; order Sepiida; family Sepiidae; genus Acanthosepion; species Acanthosepion pharaonis. Next base: position 535,965 of record CAHIKZ030000135.1, read on the forward strand.
GTCCTACTTCTCATTAATACGAAGGTTTCGGTGAGCCCGACATGAACATTAGATTTCGTTATTTATTACTTTTATTTACTTATCTATTTATTTGATTTTCTTTGGCTAATCATGATTTACTTGCATTTTTATTTTTGTGTTGTTTGTTTTACATTGGTTAAGAAAACCCCGTGTTTATCTATACTGTCGAGTTGTGTTCGCCTGTATAATTCATTAATATTATGCATATCACAATTATAGCTTATCTATGTAGGATTCGGCTGCTAATATGGGTGTGTGTTTGTGTTCGCATTTATGTTTGAGCGTCTAGTGGATATTTTCATCTAGGTAGTTGCCCGTATGTTGATTGGGGGTAATTTCGTGTGAGAGTGAAAGAAGATACCTATCTTAGATCCATTAAGTATAGATTCTAGAAAGTTGGTGATATAATAAAGTCTGTTTGGCGTGATAGATAATAACAAGCACGTCATGTATCACCTCTAAGTATTTTCTCTGTAGTGCTAAAAACATCAAACCTTTAATCGGAGCTCGGATCTTGTCATCTCATGATTGCCTGAAAGTCATAATTATGATTTTGAACTAAGTACATGCGTGCTGTTTGATTTGTTATCGCTACTGCTTGACTGCAACATGCTGATCTATATTGTCTCCAAAGTTTGATTAGTTTTGCCTATATACTCAGCTTCACACCGACATGTATAATGGTAAATAACTCACAGGTTTTGAAGGCAAAAATCCTTAAATATATCATAATTATTCCGTAGGCATTGCTTTACCATTCTACGCAAGTGAAAATATTATTGGCATTATACATTATTCTAGTCAGCCCTGTAAGCAGAAGAAATGGCTACTTGGACTTAATATCATCGAAGGTGATTACATTTTTTTCCATTGCTGATTCCTTGGCTGTTCTTAATTTGTTTATTTTTTAGTCGTTTTGCAGACAATGTACACGTTTGTCGTCGATTGATCCCGAAGAGCGGGTGTCGAAGAGGATTAGCTTCTTTTGTTGTTATTTTCTTGTTTATTTTTCTTATTTTTTCTATTCACCTATTTCCGGTGATTCATTTTATTATTCTAATCTCCTTCCTTCCCTGTTCTTCTTTTCCTATTTATTGCTATGTATAGTTGCAATATACAATACATCTATGTCTGTTTTCTTACAGTAATAATTAATGCCAAGCATCCATCCTTCTGCTGACAGATTTAAGGCTTCCTAGACCTAATGTAGAATATATCGAATTATAAGGTGAAGAATTAATAGGTAACGTTTATCAGTCTAACGTCACTTTTATTAAAACTTCGTCAGTAATATAAAAGTGTAACAGCTTAGAATGATAAACGTTTTCTATTTGTTCTTTAACTTATCATTCTGCCGGATCCTGATCTATATTTGATCTGCATTTGATCCCAACACAATGTATCTAGCATTAATGTAATCGGAGTGGGATTATATATTTTTACTTTGCTGACTTATTTTATAGCCTTTTTAAACATTGTGCATAAATCTACATTTTTGTCCTCTATTTGTTCTAAAACCGGTTATCTTTTTTAAAATAATTTTCTTGCTCTTTGTTGTTAATGTTTACAATAATTTATTTTATTATCCTTGCTTTTCTTCTCAATATTTGTACATACAGTGTTAATATGCCCGTTTTTTCATAGAATATTAAAATATTGATGAAGTCGACCTTCATTATCAAAACAAAATTCGAAAATGTTCAAATGATTATAAAACGAAGAGTGAATATAGATGTACTTATTTTGATTCGCACATGGAAAAATAAGTATAGTCATATATAAGTTTAATATAGGTATATAGGCGCAATGTAATCCGCTAGAGAGAGCTATGTTCCCAGTTATTCACTCGTCGTTGCATTTGAGTGGAGATGTCTGAGGCATTTTAGAAGTGAACTTCCATGGAAGATAGATTGAGCAATACCTTTTCTCAATACTCTTATTTATTTGTATGATTTCTCTGAACATCACCTTGAGTCATATTCGTTTCACTGTGAGTATCCGGAGAACACTTTTCTGCAGTAAAAACAAGATATGTCGAATAAAACTATTTGACAAACACAGAGGCTCGTGCCGCAATAAGGTGTAGTATCAAATGGACGCCTTTTTCCATGACACCGTATTTTATTTATGTTCGCTCTTCGGAAATGGTTATTGTTTTCAAAGGCGATGATTAGAAGTGAAATAAAACCTAAGCACATGATTAAAGTGAATTCATACATTTCTTGTTCTTGAGAATTTACAAGAAAAATATTAAAAACTATTTGATTATTAGATTGTTTATTTACAAGAATAATTTTATATTTACAATATTCTAAAAACTGAAACTAATAGAACGAATGCAATGCTATATTTATCATTTACCAATTTATAAACAAACAAATGGGAAAAGTATTGATATTGATAAATTTTATGAACATTTAATAAATTATTAGCATATGTGAACCATCTCTTATGAATAATCAAGAGTGGTCCCCCTTGTTTTGTTACTCTCCTCTTTGAGAGAGCCATTTCTGTTTACTTGGACTATAAAAGGACAGTATACGCGAACCTTGTATTCTCAGTTGAAGAAAGCTTTCTTAAAACCTACAACTGCTTATCTTTGCAATTACGCCATCTATAAGGAAATACTTAATATTTACCATTTCATATAGTTTGAATCAATTGGCTGTTTGCCTGTGTTTTGTCAACAATTCCAATTAATATAATAATAAACAAATAGTGTAAAAGAACAATCTAATAAGTAAATAGTTTTTATTTTTTTTAATTTTAATTGCCAATTCTCCAGAACAAAGAAAATGTATGAAATCACTTTCATTGATTTTTAAAACTATAAAGAAATAAACATCACCGAACAGTGAAGGTAGTTAAAAAAAAGAGGTGTCATAAACAAAACGACCTTTTGAAATACTCCGTCCTATTGTGATAACGTTAATCGATGTTTGCCAAATACTTGTTTCACCTATATCGATATGGTCAGTTTCACGTTTACACGTGATGTTTACGTACGTGAAGCGAAAAAATTCAATTCATACAACTGTTGTGCTGTCCCCACTCCTAAATAATCATAATGGATCGTCTAATGCTGTCTCTATAGCCTATTTTGTCGTGTTATATTGACTTTCTTTAACGATACACACATTCTGATGTCCTTAATCACGTATAGGTAATTCTCTCCAGAATACGGCTCAAGTTTTCAATTTAGCTGAGTTATCTATGGGCTCAGAGGATTGCCAATAATGAAAGAAAAAGGATCCGATAAAGATGACCTTGTGTCGACAGCTAATGATCAGCGAAAAGAATAAGCATGAACATTTCAGCTACAGTAGTTCATGTAATTTCCGTTTAAGAGGGAAACAAAGGAAGCACTATTTAGAAAAGAGAGAGAGATGTTATTACATTCACAAAACGAAAACAATTTGTATTTTTCTTAATACTTTTGTATGGATACAATAGGCGATTATCTCCATTTGGTCGAGAGAAAACCAGGTGGGTCAAGTGACTGTCGGTTTGTGACGTCAGTCCATACGATGACGAAAGTGGAAGTTAATTACAGTTAGTTTACAGGAATCAAACCACCAGAACAGCATACTGCTAAAAAGCACATGGCGTCGTTCCGGTTTGGGAATATATCTTCCCTAGATATAGTAAGAATAGGAGTCCTGAATTTAGGAATAACCAAGACTTTCCGTTTCTAGTTTGTGGAACATGTCCTCAATTCGAACATAGATGATTTCATCTCTTTTGAATCTGGATTCCTAAATATGGCTTCTTCTTGTGGAACTGTGGAACTCGTCCAAATAAGTTGACATAATTATGTATACGATGTGGCATAATAAATCTTTCTCCGAGAATCAAACATGTGTATCCTTTCTTTTCTTTTCAGGCATTCCTTTCCGTTTTTGAAATACTTCGTTATTATATCATATACAAACAATCTCCAAAATGACGAAAATACAATTAGGAGAATAAAACATTTATTCCATAGCCATACCCTGTAATTACTGTATTGCCTCTCCGGAAAACATTGTTTATTTCATTCTTTTTTATCAGAACAATCAAACGCCATAATCCCCTGCACTGTCCTTAAACACGCTGAAAATTTCTTATTGGGGCTCCCGGTGCGAATGCCAAGCAGTACAGAATGCTGCTTCCAAACTTCTAGTGGAGTGAATTGCGTCATTGTGCCCTTTTTCTCACTGATGGTGGGCAAGTGACCCGACTATACTGTGCAGTCGACAAAATCAAAAACAAATGCACGAATTAAAAAAATATAAAATGGTGACTTTACTAATTCCACACTGTATACGTTGCTCTCAAATCTTTTAAATAAATAATAAAAAATATTTCCTTGCACAAACAACAACAAAAAAAAACAAACATTTGCAATTCCATTTTCATGGAAAACAAATTCTGCGGCTTCAGAAATATCGTGTGCATGAATGGATTCCAAAAGACATGACGCCAATGATTTCGTGATTCTCACAATGAAAAATATGTTCGGAGACGAATGTATGAAATACAAGCCACGTTTTCATCTGTGAACAAATTGTCCAACATTCATTGCTAGAAAAGAAGGTTCGATATTAAATAGCAGCTTAACATTATGATGGATTTTAAACGTTCCCAACTAAATTAATAAATGAAATCGAGAACAGACTATACATTAATTGTCAGAAGACAGCATACATGAAGAGCCCAAAATACAAACGATGCCATAATCAAGCCGGTTCCATGATTAGAATATAGTTGCCACATATGGTCCGATTCCCTTGAGCTCCTTGATATAATCCAAAGAATCAGCAATATTATAGTTCCTGATATGGCAGCTGGATTTCAGTCAATTTCCCATCGCACTAAGATTGCCTCTCTATGCCCTTTACAAAAAAACTTTCTCAATAATTATTCGGTGTATTCTTTGCTATGGTACCGAGAATTTTAAAACAAAATTAAGGTCGGTACAAGACTGGGGTTGAGATCACATTAAGTTATAGTTGATGTTGCTAGATGTAGCCATAATTTTGATGAAACCAGATTCTTTTTTTCGCACTTTTCGCTTGCGGAAGTCGGTTCCAGCTTCATGATTTCCAGTCCATTTTAACATTCAAAAATTAAATTCAAAGTTAATCGCTATGTACTGTCCTAATTACTCTTCCCGCTCATTAGTAATGTCTGTTCCTAATTCTTTCACACCTTGTAATCCATTGTGTCTTGGTTTCTTTACTGACTTGCATGGGGTGATACAAATTTTTTTTTTTTTAAAGTACAAAAAGTTGAATATCGGTGACGTTTCTTGAAAGAAGACATAAAATATGACACTGAAAAAAAAAAAAAAACGCGTTGGAATAGTGACAGACATATCCCTAAAGCTAAGCAAAGTAATAGGAAACAGGAAAATTTCACTAGAAACAAAGAATACTGTATTATTATGTTGTATGAATTATCTTCAGCGGCGGTGAATGTTGAAGAATCTCTCCTGACAGATGAAGAGACTTGTCTATGGAAATGTCGTTTTACAAAAAAGATTCTGAGAATTCCATGTATGCAACATGTGCGTAACCATAAGGTTTTAGAATCTTTACCCAAACAGAAGCACAATTATGCCTATATGAGGAAGCGACAAATGAAATTACTTCGTCTCTTAATAAAGCTAAAAGGGGTCGAATAATTTGATATACACAGGGCATAATAAACCCAAGAGGAACAGATAACGCAGTTCATAACGTACCTAAGGATTTTTTATAAATAGGAGATATAGTAAAAACCCAAACTTTGGTAAGGGCTGCAAAGGAGAGAAGTTGTGGAGAGCCTTGATCGTCACGTCTTACAAGGAAGCATACAGCACATAGAAGAAGAAGAATACACTGTCTACACCTTATGCTGACTCTTTTGATAACAAGCAAGAAATTCTGTTTTCCCACTTGCTCTTAGGTTACTTGCTCTCTTCACAATCTTGTCATCACCACATCGTCATCAATCTATAGTATTTTATTTAATCCGTATGCAATAAATATTCGTAATCATTTCTGTTTTCCCAGGTTCATCTATGTGTATACATGAGACAACTGCGGCGAGAATGACAAATAATAAAGAAGAAATTGTTGAACATAAAGTGCGCTAAACTAGATTGTCAACTCTAGAACATCCTAGAAAAATACATAATGACAAATTGAAAGCATTCATATCTTAACATTATTAAAATCATAATACTGCGGAGGGTTCTAGTACATTGAGTATACTTATTGATTTTTGATCTCTATTCAAAGCAATGAGTTGCTTCAGGTATGAAGACCGAATGGGTGCAAATAGGAAGAGCGATTTTGTTTGCTTTAGACTCCATGTTGACAGAACATAAGATGATAGATAAAAAGGAAACGTAAAAAGAAACCATCCTTTGCTGCAAAAAATGCAATTTGCTGAGAAAAGATAATAGAACCAAAGCTTAAATGCACAATTGAACGTAATTGGACATATGACCGGAAAGAAAATCAATGGGGGAAATATTCGTAAAAAAATATAGAAAGGTTTTGATAAAACCAAAAAAAAAATGTCGTGTTTAAAAATTATACCTGTGAAAAAAAGAAAGAAAGAAACAGACACACACACACACACACACATATATATATATATATATATATATATATATATATATATATATATATATATATATATATATATAGGGTGTTGGATAGGCTTATCCTCCAAATTCGTATTTCGTAGATATAGGTCCTGTCAGAGTGAGATCATTTTTTCGTCTTCTTTCCCAAATGTGATATCGGCTGAACAGAATTCCTTCTGTCCTATCTTAGAAAATGTTATAATGTGACAACGTTTAAACATTATACAACGTTAAAACACTACAGCATTTAATATGTAATTATTTAATTTTGTAATGAAATATCAAATGTTGCCTTACAACTTCAAAGCTAAATATTCAGAAATAGGAAAATTACGTAAGAAACGAAAAAAAACTATCGCAGTGTTATATATTTCCTCTCGTGCGGGGAATGCTGGACAATCTCCTTACAGTTGAAGAAGAGGCTTGAGGCAAGAGAACCGTGGTTCTAGAGATGGGCACAGACAATTGTATGGACTGAACATGTGAGGAAATGCATAGCTTCAGAAAAAGAACTCAATTTTTTTTTTTGGGGGGGCGAATAAAAAGAAAAGGGGGGGTCTAAAATTTGACAATTACAAGACACTTTGAATAAAATAGGAAAATAGTGGATGACGTACACAACGAGCTTGTGCAAATGGTTGGCAGAAGTGATTAGGTGATTTTGTCTTTTACTAAGAGACACAAATCACAGGAAATTGCAGAGAATAATGATTGCCAATGTCCTGAAGAAATACGGCACATAGAAATTTGAACTGTGCTAGGCTTGAAGTAATCACAAATAAGCCACACATTCATACGTATCATATATGACTATTTATCTATCTGTAAATATTAAAGGTTTTTCTCCAGACATTTATTGGAGCGTGATATCGTTTCCATTTTCCTTGTGTCATGACGTCGTTGTTCATCTAAAATGAACAAATAGGAGCTTGCCTAAAAAATAGATTATTCTTCGATGTAGGCTACTAGTTGTATATCTTAATAATTATATTGAAATTATTCATGAAAACATTCATTTATTGAATTTTTTTTATTTAAAATTCACATATCATTGTTTTGTCATTGTTACATTAGTGCCGTTGTGTTTTTATCTTCATTGGTGGCCATACGTTTTTAACTATGTTCATTTGACGCGAACAAATTGGAAACTGACCAGACAAATGGCAAGTTAATCTACGTGAAAGGCTGTTAGTTTTATATCCTAGTATTTACAAGTTATTTAATACAAACCTATGCTTAACTTAATCATTTATATATTTGCAGTTAATATTGCATTGAATAGAGTTGTAACGTAGAAAGGGATACTGAATGACGAATAAACAAAACCGAGGCTGGAAATAAAAAGGTAATCTTTATAACATCAACAAAATACAATACTCGCCAGCGGCGTGAATTAGGTAAACCACTACCATTGCTAGTGGTGGACTACTTAGACGTATATTGCCCCGTCCACCATTTACAATAGAGTCCAACGTATTTACGAAGATTGAGACATACCCACTAGTGTTCATAGGTACGATATATAACAGATCGTGATAATCAAATTTTATCCCGGTGACAGTAATGTCCTCATTGGGTGCCCTCACCTTGAATCATTGTTATAGATGAATAAATGCAGCCTTCATGATACTAATGACAGGTTAAGCTATAAAATTTCACCTAATCTATTTATTTCCCTAATCCATGTTTTCTAACATAAAAGAACGTTTCCCGTATTTATATAGTGATTTCTCATAGGAACGTTTCTAAACAACACTCTGGATGTGAGCGTTCTGAAAACTTAACCACATATTTGTAACGTCAGGAGAGTGGTTGTAATGGGGATAAATATCTAGTATTATTCTTTGTACGTATTTCGCTAGAATAATAATATTTAGAACAATAAACCTGATTTTCCACTGCAGCAAGTGTATGCTCCGTACTATGCCCAACCGTCTGAAGTACAAGCCTGAAGAATTACTGTAAGTATTTCAGGCATGTTTCCTCATCTGCAAGGTCCTCATCGAGAAATATCTGGTAAACCAGATGTAACTGTTCCACAATTTCTTCAGAGGATTCAACGTAGAAAACGGGCTCATAATTATCATCTACACCCTCTATGACCATGCCACCAGTGCAGTTCAAGTGAAAGATTATTTTCAAGCCGCCTAACGGCGTTGGACACACATGTCTACTCCCACCAAAACTCTTCAACCTGTTTCTGAAGATTGTTATGCAGGAAACACACCACGACCACAAAACTTCTATATCTATCTATTGACTCTAAGGTGAGGAAGGAACAGTGAGCTACAAGACCTGACTAAGTAACTTGTTGAAACAACGGATACATACGAAATGGAACTCAAGACAGAGAAATCCAAATTATTGCACAAGCAACACCCGTGTCAGCGTCACCATAGACGTTGAACTATTGAAGAAAGTGTCCAGTTCCAAATACTTGTCGAAAGATGGCACCTGCAACGCAGAAATCCGCACAAGGAGTGCCACAATCACAGCAGAGATAGCCAGACAGGAAAGGGTATGGAAGAGATAACAAGTTCAATCTCTAAACGTCGCTAGTCGGATCCATCATCTTCTATGTTTGGGATATTCCTGGATGTGGAAGGGAAAATGATTCAGGAATTAGAGAGCAAATGCTTGAAAAAGGTCCTCCGCATCTCCTACTGGGAGTCCAAAATCAATGATTATGTAAGAAACATGGCCAAAAGTCTCGTTGTCAGTACGATAAAACGTCGGGAGATGGCATGGTTTGGCTTCGTCACACGGTATAACAGCCACTGCAAGACTTTCACCCAAGGCAAGGCAAATAATTTCAGGAACGTCAACACAAAACCTAGTCAGACAACATCAACGAGCGGACCGACATCGCAATACAGGAACTCCTGAGCGTCACCGACAGCAGATAATCCCGGAGGAGGCTGACTGCTTCTTCTGCCTTTAGGTCCTCAATAGGATTGAAGCAGTCAATGGATTGAAGATAATGATGATTTCGGTAGCAATGTATTATTGTTGATGAGTCAGTTAAATCTTGTGGCATTAAAAAATATGAAGCATACCTCAAAAAAGAAGGATAATATTTTCTGTAATAGATTGCTTTTGGAAACGGTATCTTTAAAAAGAAATACACACGCACATACACAAACTCACGCATACGTACACACACGAATACATATAAAAACACACAGAAGTCAAGGCTTCAAATAATCACGAAAAAAAAACACACATAGATAATATCTATTAAGTTGAAAGCTGTCATGTTTCTATACACGATTATTTTCATTTACAATTCCCGCAATAAATGTATTATTCGAAGATAATGACTTACTTTGGATTTATATTGTGCATTGTCGTTTTTGGCACCATGATGCAACACTAGTAGATGACGGTCAAATATTTTTTTTTCAGTTTGGACTGTTTTCTGCTTTATGATCAGCTATAAAATCTGTGAAACTGGGTTTTCAAAGCGGCCTGCCTCTTGAGCGAAAGGCAATAAAACAATAAATAAAAATGGTAGCCATCTGTCAACAAAGAGGATTTTAAGTATTGCAGGTCGCAGATCTACATTAACAGTTGCAGTTGGAATTAAGGAGAGTTCTGGATATTAGGTTAACGAGATCACACGAATCATTTGAGGCAGAAAGGAGTTCCACAAGCGAGACGGTTGAGAAAAGCAAATATTAGCATAGAACCCACGGTTATATCTAACCAATTCATCTGTGAATTGATGAGATTCTGTCGCCAATCTAGTTCTGCGGTTAAATCTATAAAGACTAGTTACCATTACGAAGAGTGAGAATTGTCAGCCACGCGTCGTGATGTCGAGATGGAAAGAGAATTGGTAGGAAGAATTTTCGGTGAAGAAAACTGATCAGTCCCTTGGAGATGTAAAAGTGACAGACATTGTTCCCCCATCCAAGTTTCAGCAACGTACTCACCAAAATCGTACAAGGGTATTCTTGAAGTAAACAATTTAATATAAGGAGAACAGGGTAGGAGAATGTCATCTCTCGTTTCTTGCTTTGCACCACCACAGACGGGAAAAGTGACGTATCAAGCCGGTAAAAAAGGTGAGAAAGGACCACCGTTGAATGGAAAATACTTATTTTGTGGTTAATTCAATTCGCCCGTCGTTTGCGATGACTGAAATGGATTTAAGTGCTTGCTTTCGTCCATTCGTCCAGTCTACCAACTGAGCTTATTCTCCCAGTCTCGTTAGTACGTACACCGTCACGCCAACAATGCGTCTCTCTCGTCTTCCTCCTAGACTCGCTATTTATGCCCGCGTCGGGGGCAACTAAAATTTGCATACGAGACTTAATTCTTGTTCGCCCGAGACTTCCGGTTTTATAAATCCAAGCTGGTTTAAATTCTTAGTCTTTTTTATTTATTTTTTTCCTTTGTACGTCTGCCTGCCATATGGGAATATCGGAATAATCCATTTCTCATTTAATGTCTCTCGCGATCTTTCAACAGGAGCTGACACGCCAAGCAAACTCGTTTTGCGGGTTGGTAAGTCTTCACGTTCTTCACATCTTCCATAACTTGAAAAATGTTATTGTTATGTAACATCAATCTTTTTATATGACAGTGAATACGTCAGAAATTCCTTAGGAAGAGAATTTTTTGTGCAACAGAAAAATTTGTTCTACAGATAGTTGCTGAGAATACTCCACACTGAACATATGATTAATGAGGAAAATTTAAGTAAAAATGGAATAAAAAAAGGCGATTATAATTGTAACTATTTGACATATTTAGGAGACATAATGAGGGAAATAGAATTAGATAATTTAATACACACAGAGCATATTTAAAGCAAGAGGTTCAGAAGAAAACATCGATTAACCTACATAATGAGTAGATGCAAATGATGTCAGAACTGCGACTTGGCGGGACAGTAAAAAACAATTTAAAAAATTGCATAATTCGCCTATCAAATTTGTTTTATCTTTACAATTGTTCTGTTAATTGTGTTTTATATTTTTTGTATGTTTATTAATGACAAAAAAACATGGCAGTATATAGGCATTAGATTCTGAGAAATGGATAAAATATTCAATATACGTACGAATAATTTTGTCCTTGACAACATATATATATATATATATATATATATATATATATATATATATATATATACCGACTCTCCCGTCGAGATTCGACGTATGAGGGTCAAGCAGATCAGTTTCCAGGAAACCGACAGCCCGACACCGGCACATGAGATTTGATTATAGTAGTGAAAGTTTCGTGCAGGACCAGCCACACTCTTTGAAGGGACGAATACAGAGATCTGGTGCACCGAATGCCACAAGGTTCCCAAACGACCCTCCGCAGATTTTGAATTCAGGGTTGTGCTTCTCCTAGACCAGTTACCATCCAAGGCTATAGAACCCAGTCTGTCCTGCTATTTTACCCATAGCTGGAGGGAGAGGAAGAGTAGTCATACCTTTCCCAAGGGTATTAGCACGTAAGTGAATGTAATGGATTCGACTGGCTTTCGAACTCGGCTCTGCGATTCCTCAATCCAAGCCGCTATCCATTACTCCAACGTGCCTATATATATATATAGATTTAGGCAGCAATCCTTCCTTTATGCATGTTTCATTAAAAACGACAGACATGGTACTACGGTTGTTTTGTTCGTAGTTAATATTGTTAAAAGCTGGCTTTATCTTTTTTATTATTAAAGCTTCCATTATTTTTAGTCTTTTCTTGCAAGTGGATGCAGTTAATATATTTGTGTTTTCTACTAGTATGTTCCTAATGTAGTCGGGTAAATTTGTGTGTGTGTTTAATGTGCTAACCGTATTCGGAAATTAAAAACATCCCTTCCACACACTAAAACATACTCAGAACGCACACACTCAATTAAGCTGAAAAATCGAATCATCCTTGATAATGGCTATAGCCGAAAGCGCTCATAAATATAAAACATTTGGACATTTCTGATACACCCTTTGTCCAGAAAAGAGAGCTCTTGTTCGAACACAAGAAAAATGAAATAAAAAGGTTAACCGTAGTACCTTGTCTGTCGTTTTTAATGAAATATATATATATTAAGAATTTGGTAATCCGTATGGGTAATCCCAAGAAGGATGAAATCCTGAGAGCTCAATGTAAATCCCTAGCTAATATTTAAAAAAAACAAAAAAAAAACTTTATGGTACCATGAAAATTATTTTTTTCACCAGAGCCCTTTTAAAGGACGCCGGATCACCAGATAGCACTTCAAAAATGAAAAATATATATATATATATATATATATATATATATATATATATATATATATATATACGATATTTTTATTATAACATTTGACACCGATACGCAAAAATGTTCGTGTTTCGGAACTATAATCTTACTTCATCGGGCGATCATAGATAACTTATGATGAAAATTATTTATCTGGGAAATTAGAAAACAAATTATTATCCTATTTGAAAGTTGAAAAGGAAGGGGCAAAACTTATTTTCAAAATTAAAAAAAAAAATTAGACTTGGTGGCATATCAGGATTAACCAATCAAGACACAAATCTAAGGTAAAAGGGAAAATGAGGAATATGGTCAGAAGATGTGGTTATTAATTCATGTCTTAGATGAAATGACACTATAGACACTTCCAACGCCAGAGAAACTGTTACAAACAAAGCTTAGATAAGGAGAAATAGATAAGTTTCTTTTAAACAAAATATTATTTTTTTTTAAATATTTTATTCTACAAATCCTTATTAATGAGATCTTGTATATATATATATATATATATATATATATATATATATATATATATATATATATATATATATATATATATGGAACCTGTGGTAATTATTATATTGAACTGGTAATGCAACATGGCAATATTAAATTTGAAAAAAAAGAAATAATTAAGCAAAAGACTGTTATATACTAACAAAGTAATGCATATGTAATTTAAAATTCTTTTAAATATATACTATATTTTAAATTAATTATTAGCCATGCCAACAAATTACTGTTAATTCTTTTCTTTGATTTAGGAGAACTTTATTTTGTGGAAACCCTAAATAATCAGCTTTTCATGTAAACGCCGTGGCATAGTATCTTTATGGGTTTACAGGGGTTTTATTAATTCCTCATATATATATATATATATATATATATATATATATATATATATATATATATATATATGTGTGTTAGTGACCAAAATGTCTTTCTCTCAAGACATGTGGGTCACTAAGACACAAAAAAGTGAATGTCTCATATCGAGAATATTTAACATGGAAAAACATAAAGAAGAAAAAAATAACTATTTTTAATAATATGTGAAAATCTCTACCCTTGGCCTGATGATGGGCATGAAACCGAAAACCCGGGTAGCAAAATTATAGAAAATAAAGCAAAATATTTTTTTTAAACATCCATATTACAACCAAAAACGTCTGCGGTTCACTCTTCTTTTTAATATGCACACTTTCCTCTCGTCGGAAATAATATAGCCTCTTCCTTTGATATATATATATATATATATATATATATATATATAGAATAGAAATACAAAATTATCCCATTCTATACTATGTAATTTATATGCTCTGCTATAATAAATACATTAAGCTCTCTTTGTTGATCAGTTTTATATTAGGATTCATTTAGATTATATATTAACGAATTATGACCTGTATATATATATATATATATATATATATATATATATATATATATATATATATATATATGAGATCTGTCTGAAAACTAAGGTGATGGATGTTCTGTGTGAGCTATGGGCGAAAGACAAATGCACGAATTGTGTTATCAGCTAACAAGATAACTTTGGAGTATGTAACTGTAATCTTAGATATCTGCAAGCATTGGATTTTTTCTACATGCGACAGTTGTGGCAAGACAAATTTTGACCTCGTCGCCACGACAATCCAAAGATATTTCTTCTGGTTTTAAAAATTCATGGACGTCGTATATATTATATTAATGGAATGTTCTTGGTTTTTCAAGTGTAGCTCCATAGGTACCTGGGTGGCTAACTAATACGTGTTGGAGAGGCCTACTCAGCTAGATTTGTTTCTTTCGTGTCAGCAGAGACATCATCTGGTTTCCTTAGCGGATATTAATTTATTTTTAGGACAAAGCTCTGTATATGGCACGATCGGGAACAAACCAAGATTCTATAATGAACTCAAGCATCGTTGGTTTCCGAATATTTTCCTCTGCATAATTTTGTTCACAAGACATGAATTATCGTCTTTAAGCAGTTTCCAACTGTATCACAAACCAGGTACTGTCTCCCTAGACCAATATTATCAAAACGTGACCTCTTTGAAAATCGCCCCTATTAAAACGGAAAATTTATAACTACATCACCACGCTCAAATATAAGCTCTACTGTAAAGAGCAGATTAGCTATATCGGCTTTCTTTTAATCTATTAAAGGAGAAAGATTCTTCATATTGTCTTCAAAAATCGTGAATTTTTAATTTACAGACAAAAATCCTTTAAACCGTTATTTCAATAATGAAAATATGAGAATTCAAAGAAATATAATATTAGTAGGGAAACACTTAAATGTACAGAAAATAAACAACTGATGATATAATGCACATAATCGAACTTGCATCAACTGCTTTTGGTATACTAAAGAAATATGGTTTGATATAAACAAGGGATTTCTAATTGCATTAAGATCAGGTTGTACTTTCTATAATCATTTCATTAGATATGAAAGGGTATGACGTTAAACTACATCCGGCAGCCAAACCTCGTATTGGAAAATTGGAGTTTTTGAAGAACGTGAAACCACCTCGTAATTGCTGTATATTCCCAGGTTCATCCTGATCCAGGTCCCACCTATAGATAAGTAGTGAACGCTCAAGCGAAAATCAAAAGACTAAAAATATATGAAAATGCAATTTTATAGTAAGATTTACTTGCAATACATTTTTATCAAAAAATACCAATATATATATTTTTTGATTGAGTAGGTTTCTTCGGCTTAAACCATTGCAAGATATTTACAGTTAGAAAATATTTTTAGATTGTAAGATTTTTAGCGAGATAATAATGATTTAATGATACAAATTCTAATAATTAACCCAAAGTTAGGGAAGAACACGCGTATTTTCACGTATGTAAATAAGCGAACTCAACTGGAATTGGAACTCAACTGTAAGATTAACAAATCCATTACAGTATCTCACATTAAATCTTACATCACCTGGTATTCCTAAGCGGTCAACCATCTAGGTACTGACCAGATTCGATGTTGCTCAACTCCCATGATCATACAGAAATCGGTGTTTCAACGTGATGGGACCGTAAGCCAAATATTTTTAGTGAAATTACCTGCAATACATATTTTAAAAATCTATACCAGCAATACGTTTTTATGCTAAAACGACCAACAATACATTTCATAGTAAAATTAACAAAAATGCATCTTCATAGTAAAATGACCACTAATAAATATTTATAGTACAATGACCATAAACACTTTTTATAGAAAATGCTATAAATATAATCCATACTGGTTGATATGACACTAAACAAAAACAACCAAACCAAACTAAACCAAACATCTCATAGTATCTATGTGTGAGAAAAGTGGATATAAAGAGACAGTCAGTTTTAAAAAAAATCCCTCAAAATCATGACTTGGAAAATGTGAGAGGTATATTTCGAACGGCTTTTATTATGACAAAAGTCGAGATTAAGTAAAACCTGATTAGAAAAAGAGGCTAAACAGGTCTAGACATGCAATCAGAAGAATAGAACGAAATTACTCTGTGTGCAGATCCGACAAAGACAACATCCCAAGCAAAAGAACACTGAAAAGACCACCTACAAGAACTGACGACCTAATCAAAAAGAACAGGGGAATACTACTACATCTGATCGATGAAACAATTTCCTTGGAGTGGAAGAAAAGGAGAAACGTGTACATGTTACTTGCAATTGTTTAAATCGACAGCATCGAAAGATGGCGGTTCTTTCTTTCCCAATAGTTCGATTTTTCCTTCTTTTTCTCTTAATAACTGCACAAAGAATATGTATAGTCTGCTTAACTTTATTACTTCTTAAGTAAAAAAAAATACACGGCTGCCATAACGAAAAGTGCCTGATTTGAAGACTGACAAGATTACCTTGATTAGAATAAGAAGGCTAATATAGTTTGTTCATGTAATCAGAAGAGGAGAATTAAGATTTGTGTATAGATACTACACAGACAAATTCTTTGGCAAAACACCACAGACCAACAAAAAACGTGCAAAAGCAATCAATGAGGACACCAGGTTGCCGCTTCTGACATGTAAAAAGGAAGAAATAGCCAAGCTGTGTAGATGTAATTGAGAAGGTTTTCTTTGTAATTTAATGCTATACTCAAAGTTTATATTTGCCAGGCATGATGGCAAAATGGAGATTCTTAACTCTCCAGCACCGTACTAACTGTTATTTCATCCCACCTAACAATATCTGCTAGAGTCTGTAGCCCAACATATCATACCATTTTGGATTCAGGCCAATTCCATGAGTATATTACGGTCCCTAGTAATTACGTCCAGAAATGTATAGGGAGAAAAGCTGAGTATTATCTACCATATATTTAATTGTGAAAGCAGAATAAAATCATATTTTTTATTATCTCAAACAAAATCAAAGACACAAAGTGCTACTAAGTGTGAAGGAATAAGAAAAATGTGATATATTATTAAGGAGCGAGAATAATAGAAAAGTCAAGTCAAAGAAAAATATGGAAGTAAATCTCTAAAGAAAGAACCACAATACATTACAGCAGTCTTTTTCGTGGTTTATTTGAAACATAAACAATTTTCTGTTATTTGACCTATTTTATCTGTGTGACTTCTGGCATTTGAAAGGATTGTTTTCTACAAACAGAAATAGCAAAGTATAGTGCACAATGGAACTGCGCTAACTCTGTTTTTATATTACGTGAAAGGCAAGAAAAAGAACAGAAAATGCAATCAGTTTATCAAATTCAGTGAGATAGCATATATAAATTATTTGAGGTGTTTATCGAGAATTGTTTTATCTTTTTAAAGAACATATGTAGTAACCTTTACTTGAGGTTATTGTATTTATTTAATTTGAGAACGATAGCATTTATCGAAAGTCGATCAATGGCGTCGATTTCGTCTTTTGCGTCATACAACAATATACGTACTTAAGACAAAGTCGGCGAGTGAATGAAGGCACCACTAGAAATTTCACTATGATTTTATATTTTTAACTTTTTATACGTTAAAAGTTTTTCGAGTATGCTTAAAGAAGCCAATTGAGATCAATTCAGGGAAACGCTTTCTCTTCAAATCCACGAGAAAAGCAATAACCTCCATCAATTGTAAGAGTTTCGTACTCTGAATTAAATGAAGTCGTCACAACAGAGTTTTCTATACTTTTCAAGCTTACGTTTTAATAAATTGTAATTAAGTGCTAAACTTATCAGAACACTTATTAAAGTTGGCGAGTTTTATAAAGCCAGCCATTGGCTTTCTCTTCATAGTCAAGTGAACGAAATTAAAACAATAAATTAAAAAAAAAAAACTCATTTGTACACGGAAAAATAAGACGTCAAATTAAAAGAGAACATTGAAAGATTTTCGAGGGTTCTAAAATTCGAAATATTAGCTTTGGGAAAATCGAACTTTCAATATATATATATATATATATATATATATATATATATATATATATATATATATATATATATATATATATATATATATATATATATATGTATACACGACTATCCTGTCGAATCCGAAGTATGAGGGTCAAGCAGATCAGTTCTAGGAAACCGACAGCCCGACAACAGTACATGAGATTTGATTATAGTGGTGAAGGTTTCGTGCAGGACCATCCACACATTTTGAAGGGGCGAATACAGAGACCTGGTGCACTACGTCCCACAGGGACCCCAATTGACTGTCTTCAGGTTTTGAATCCAGAGTTGTCCTTCTCCTAGACCAGTTGTCATCCAAGGCTATAGAAACCTGTCTGTCCTGCTATTTACCCATAGCTGGACATATATATATATATATATATATATATATATATATATATATATATATATATATATATATAGATAGATAGATAGAGATAGATATGGAAGATGTTATAGTTGTTCCAACGCGATAAAAGTGTACATTTTAAAAAGAAGAGAGAAACCGCTAACGTTACTGAATCTAATATGGATTTTTTAAAAATATATATATTATATTTTATTTTCCATAATTTTGCTACACGCGTTTCCGGTCTCAATGTAAGAGAATGTTTAACATCGAAAACGATAAGGAAAATTAATTCATTTTAATAATATAACGAAATATCCAATCTTTGCCGGAAATTCGTGTAACAAAATTATAGAAAATAAAATATAATATATATATATATTTTTTTTAAATTCACATTACAACCCAAAACGGTTGCTGTTTCTCTCTTTTAAATAATATATATATATATATATATATATATATATATATATATATATATATATATATATATATATATATCGCATGTAACAGCAAAATTATTTAAATCGTGGACGGCATAGTGTAATTCTCCATCCCGCAAAATGTTTAACATCTGGAAAACAACTAAACTGAGTTACTTTTTTTTTTTTTTTTTTTCCAGTTTTTCAGACGTTTAGCCATCTTGACACCATTTGTCGTAAGAATCACTGAAAAACACTTTGCGTTATTCAGCCAGAAATAGAACAGTTCAAAAGGATTTGGAGTCAGACCCGCTGTCTTCCCAAATGAGCAATTGTGAGATGAAAAAGCTCATTCAAGCCTTCAGTCATGATAGGAACATTCATACTCTGGTTTCCATCTTTAAATTCCATTCAAGAACGACCAAGAGAATGCTGAATACATTTTTAAAAAAAGGGAGAGTAGAGAAAAAAACTGGATTAGGCGGTCAAAAAAGCAAGATAGATCACGTTACTAAGAGCTAAATACATTCAGTTTATTTAAATTAGTCCAATTATGTTATAAAAACGTCAGAGAATTCCAGTATGATATTTTTACGGTTCAAACCTTAATCTAATTATTAATCAATTTTGCTGTTACAGAATTTGGACAATTTTAATTTACACCCAGTACATATATGACAAAGCAGAAAAAAAACTTTAGTCGTGACGCGTTTCGTCCTTCAAGACATCATCGGACTAAATTTAAGTTGATTCGAATTCACATGCGCACGAGCGAGGTATGCTGAGAATTTAGCCGATATGATTTTTTTTATTTTTCTTCCCATCACTTTTTTTAGCAGATAGCCCACACTGTAATATTAGAAGATCTGCCAGGAATTGTAAAATATAAATGCCTTAGCGCATATTTTCTGTAGACGCCCTTGCGATCAAATAAATCATTACGTCATTGTGAATTGATTTCTACTTTGATCAGAGTAGAATGTTTTTCTGTCAAGATTGTTGTATGTCTCTTTACGATGGGTATCCAACGCGTTTGACGTATTATTTTGTAAAAACTATCAAAGAAAATTAAAAAAAAAGCTATCAACAAACTCATTTGGGAAACATAAAAAATTCTTTACTGAAATGCATTGATGAAAATCATCTGATATGCACTCACAACATACTTAGATTATAACGTTTCATTTTTCCAATATCTTTTTTCCGTTTTTATATATTCACGATTATCTACAGTGACTTGTAGGCACTTATCAATACACTTGAACTCGTTTTACAGGAACTCTAAAAGCAAATAATCGCTTGGTTCAAGGTCATTTTCCCGTTGGTGTCGAACATACCAAACTATATATATATATATATATATATATATATATATATATATTATATATATATATATATATATATATATATATATATATATATATATATATATATATATATATGGTGGTTCTCATTTAGAAAAAACACGGATAGCTCAACTTGCAGTAGAACAAATCGGTACCCGAGGAAAAATGGAGAATAAAAAAAGAAAGAACCAAGAACATTAAAACAAATCGAAAGCAATCGTCCACTGTTTACACTCCACGTCCAAAGAAAAAAAAAACAAAACGAGTAAAAAGACAACTACACTAAATAGAGCAAAACCTACGATAATCCTAAACGGATCTTCAGGATTATGTTGGCTAAAAAAGAAAAATTATGGAATAGTATTTATAGCTAAAACCAAAAACAACTACACAGAATATTTTGAAAAAACATTATTACAAGCAACTCAGTAGTTTCAATAGCAAAACCTATAAACATAGTACTACCCTGTCCACATATGTGTGGAAGATCAAACAAGAAGATAATAAGGACACCATTTTGAAATGGGAAATATCTTTAAAAATGTTCTAAATATAAGGCAGGTGATAAGTTCTGTTCTCTATGAATGGAGGAAAAACCAGCTATTGCTAACTACAAAGAACCTAAAAGTTTATTGAACCTAAAATCGGAAATTCTTAATAGGTGTAGACATAGGAAAAGCTGGATATTAGAATAGGTTTTTCTTCTTCTAGAAAGTACATACCACCCATTGTTTGGCTTCTTTCTTTTTCTTTTTTTTGTCACGTGGCCATGGTTGCTTTTGGTTTTAGCTATAAATAATTTTCCATAATTGTTCATTTTCAGCCAGCATTACCCTGAAGATCCGATGTGGTGAAACCTAGCTAGGTTTTGCCTGGCTCCTTAGGATTATATATATATATATATATATATATATATATATATATATATATATATATATATAGTACATATAGTACATATATATATATAGTACATATATACACATATATATATATATATATAGTATATATAGTACATATATATATATATATAATACATATATATATATATATACATGTATATATATATATATATATATATACATATATATATATATATATATATATATATATATATATATATATAGTACAGGTAATCGATCCGTTGGTATAAATTCGGGGTGCATCCTAGTAATTATCAAAACTGATCCACAGAGAGCTCGATGCATTTATTATAACAGAGCATATGTATTTTTTACAGCAAATAATTAAAAAATTACATCAACATGGGAATAGACTATTTCAAGCTGGTCTGATCATAAGCCCCTAAGTGTCTGTCTCAGAACATTGTTTTAAATTTATTTTCAATGTCATTCCTACTCTGATAGACGCCTTGTTAATGGTAAGGGACTTTTGTTAACCACTGGTGGAGGGCGTAAAATATCTTATTTCGGGGAAGCGGCCTGGGCTTGGATTTTATTTATGGCAAGATCTTTTCGTTGTAGATAGATATTGGTTCTTATTATGTGGCATTTCTTATACAAGCAATAAGTGTATTTTCCTGGGATTCACAGTAAATAGTTTTTGTACTACAGGCGTCCAATATTATTAATAAGCGATAGGGGATTTAAACTTAAACCCGTTAAGATTAATATAAATTAGTTGGATGATAGTTTTATAGAGTGTTGGCAATATCAGAGAACCCATTGGAAGAAGCCGTGCTGTCCTTACACACTTGTAAATACAGTTATGAATACATAAACACCAAAGTAGTAGCTCTAAAGTAAAGCCTGGAAAGGTTCAGTTTCCTCCTTCCACTATTTTCCTTAAGCCGCCAGTGTCCTATATACAGAGATCGAGCTCGTTAAATTAGTAGTGAAAGTTGATCTGAATATAAGATTTAGGAGGGAACTTGACATTACATTGCCCTATTGAGTCTTATGCCCACTATTCATCTATCTATCTATCTATCTATCTATCTATCTATCTATCTATCTATCTATCTATCTCAGTCTGTTCATATCTATCTATCTATCTATCTCAGTCTGTTCATATCTATCTATCTATCATATCTATCTATCTATCTATCTATCTATCTATCTATCTATCTGACATTATTCCTGTCTTTATCCTTGATTCTGTCTCTCTCTTGTATATATATATATATATATATATATATATATATATATATATATATATATATATGTAAGCAAAATATATGGATATAGATCCGACAGTATGAAGAAAAATATATACGGAAAAAACAAACAACAATCCTTATATACAATTATGTTGTTTTAATGTTAATATGCCAACGTCGGACGTTTCGGTCTAATAAACCATCTTCAGGACATATTCATAAATTATAACATTATCAATACAACATGACAAAGACGATGTACATAATAACAAGACTTATCCAAACAAATAACTGAAAGTTTTATAAGATCAGCGCTCCGTTTAAAACATGGTCACGTTGTCGTCACGTGGGCGACGCTGTGAAAACGTATTCCTAAAATTTCAGTATTTTGAATGAAAAATGAAAAGAATTCTATTATGAACTAAAATTTATATGTACGCTTGTCGAGCATTAATCTCGCTAGAAAAGGGGAAATACTAAAGAAGTCAGGTCTAGTATTCACCGTGCGTGAGATAGATATTATGCCTGCTTCATAAATCCGCCTAAGATTTTTATTATGAAAATATTTAAAAATCTTCACGGAATCAAAATCGAAATTATGATCTGCTTTAGTTGTGTGTACAACTATAGCATTGTCCAACGTTGACATACTAACATTAAAACAGTATAATTGTAGATAAGGATTTTTGTTTGTTTTTTCCGTATATATTTTTCTTCATATATATATATATATATATATATATATATATATATATATATATATATCAATAAAAATTTAGACTTATTTTACTTAAAATGAAAACATCAAACAAACACACCCGCCATGTTTCGCTATCACTCAACAGAGCTTATTATTAGGGGTTTATGTATTGTAATGAAATTAAATCATAAAAACGATATGTAATATTAATGAAGGCAGAATACAATCTAAATTGTGATCATTTTACATCGTTATAGACCCTGTTTACAGAGGGAGGACTGTCTGGACTGAACATTAATTATTTCTAAGCTTTATCTGCAATATAGAGCGAGCCCGACTAAAGATGGTAAAAGAGTGAATGCTAAAGAAAAGCAAAACAAAAAAATAAGAAAAGAAAACGCAACCGACGGGTTTTACACTCACTCAACAAAACGATATGTAACATTAATGAAGGCGGGATACAAACTAAAATGAAATCACGTTAAGTCCTAACAGATACTTCCTCTGTTTACAGAGGGAGGGCTGTCTGGACCGAACGTAAATTGTTTCCAACACCTTTATCTGTGATATAGTGCGAGGACATCACAAAATGGTAAACGAGTCAATGCTAAAGTTAGTGGTACAATCTGGGATTTTTAATATTATGCTCCGGCTGTGTTTGTTTTATTTTCTCGCTTTTTTTAATCATGAAAAGTAAAATAACTCAAACATTTTTTTATTGCTATAATAAAATTTTGTACCTAGCAGAAAATTATGATATATATATATATATATATATATATATATATATATATATATATATATATGGATTGAGGAAGTTCGAGTTCAATTCCACTCGAATCCATTACATTTACTTACCTGCTTACGTTAGGAAAAGAAGGTGTGAATACTCTTCTTCTCCCTCCATCTATGGGTAAATAGCAGGGCAGACTGGCTTCTATAGCCTTGAATGGAAACTGGTCTAGAAGGACATCTCTGAATTCAAAGTCTGCGGAGGGTCGTTTGGGGACTTTGTGGCACTTAGTACACCAGGTCTCTGAATTCGGGCCTTCAAAAAGTGTGAATGGTTCTGCATGAAACCTTCACCAATATAATCAAATCTCATGTGCTGTTGTCGGGCTGTCGGGCTGTCTGTTAACTGGGAACTGATTTGCTTGACCCTCATACGTCGAATTCGACTATATATATATATATATATATATATATATATATATATATATATATACAGAGAGAGAGAGAAATATATGTCATACCTTCTATGTTCTCGTAAAGGTGGGAATCTAAGAAATACTGAGTTTGTTCGGTCAGTTTATCTCTCATGAGAAGTGATTTCTTTGATGGCTTCTTACAACTAAGAATTCAATGATTAATTAAAACAATTCTGAAAGAGTTCGAAATATAACAACCATGTTAATCGATGAAGTGCCCCAAAGAGTTTCCTGGACACAGTTTCGTGTCATCAGTTTAAAATCGTGATGATAAGTTTAATTACTACAACTAAACGTCGCCAGCCTTAAACATAGCTACAGGAAAATCATGCAAGACACTTGCAAAAGATCTGTTTTGTGTCACGCTAGTTTCAGTGGCGGTCATTGTGAATTTGCACAGCAGATAACGGACACCCTTACAAATCAGCTTACACAACACACTGCCAACTAGCTGGATTCCTAACAAACAAAATTCTTCCAATGTGGAATATTCTGACAAATTTCCCACCTCGGTGGAGCACGCATAAACTTAGGTTTTCAAGAGAGGAGTTGATAAGCGAACGCAGTTTCTTAAGTTAAAAATTCTCTCGGGTGATGCTATAGCATGCGCGAAAAATCCCACCAAATTGTTAATGCACAAATTCCAGCCAGGGAATGATATGATGTGTAAATTCAATAAAAGTACACTGACTTAGCTAAATAATTGTTTTTGTCTGAAACATTAATGCCGGAAATAAAGGAACATAGCTTTCCATATTTTCCATTCTGTATCTTGTATTAGAAATTTTATTTAAATTTTCTCCTCCCTAATTGTTCTTCTGAGAGACATTCAAGCAAACTCGTTAAGTTAATCGGTGTTGTCTCTGCTTATTGCATTTAATAACTAACAGAAGTGTTAAAATGTCGTGGTTGTTTTCCACATTGTCTCAGATACATTTAATGTCTCCCTGTCTGATCATCGTAAGTATATATATTTTTTCTTTTATTTCCTATTTTTCTTACAACATAATTTCATATCTTCATATTTTCCCTCATCGTTTCTCCATTTTCATTGGTGGAAGCACTTCTACGTCTCTTTCAATCTATTCATCATATGTAAAAGAAACGTCTCTAGATAGCAGTGCTAGATACTGCCGGATGTGACGATGATCGAATGCTGAGGCTTATCATCAGTTATGGACTATGAATACTTGCAGTGGCAATGCAGGATGAGTTCCTCACTGGATGTGTCATCGATTTTCGGAAATTGTTCGATGCTAGACCATAGTAAAATTATGGCTTCTGCTGCTCTGAAAGTGTTATACAAACTGCGGATACCCCTTTGAATCTTTAAGCTCCTTTAAACTCACAGACTCTCTATATATCTATCTATTTATCTATCTATACTTTTGTGCTTAATATCTATCCGTCTGTATATGTTTAATACGTTCATATCTATCAGTCTGTTTCTACTTTTTTCTATTCACCTGCGAACGAAGAAACAATTAATCTCTTCCTTCTCTCTCTCTTTCTCTCTCTCTCTCTCACTCTCTCTCTCTCTCTATATATATATATATATATATATATATAAGTGAACATTGCAATCAACAATCAGAGGCAAGAGCGATAGGCTGTTTCTTGCTAGACGCAATCGTCAGGCTGCCCTGACGATTGCGCCCAGGATCAAACAGCCTGTCGCCTCTGAGCGTTGACTTCAATGTTCACTTTTATATTTATATTTACATACACTCTATCTCTGATATTAAGCACTTTCCCCATAAATATAGCGCACCTTAAAACTATATATATATATATATATATATATATATATATATATATATATATATATATATATGTGTGTGTGTGTGTGTGTGTGTGTGTATATATATATATATATATATATATACAAGTGAAGTAATTTTAGGCTTTTAGAGTAAGTATATATAGTAAATCATCCTCAGTCGTGTATGCGCACCGTTGATTAGTCCCAAATAAGAAGAAACACCCGTCCAGTGCCTTCTGCATTCTGTTGAGGATTATTCTAGGCTCGATGAATTATATATACTCACACACAATTTGTTTTTAAAAGAGACCTGACAAGATATGTTTGTCTAAATTGTATTCTATTTTCCCAACCTAGTTTTCTGCTCAAAATTATGGATAAACTGTCCGAAGTTCAAATTTTGTTAATTTTTTCAATTCACCCCCAATCATAGCAATAAAGCCACTAGGATGCAAGGGGTATCTGAGCGTTAGGGAATATGAGAAAAAAAAGTAATATTAAGGTACGATTTAGCACGGAACATAAGATTAAAATCAGCCTAGTCAATTGTAAATTGGTAATGTTAACAATAAAATCCAGGATTGAAACGGAAAACTGTAATTATTATATAAGACTGCTTACCGCTCATAACCCTTTAATTTTAAGAAGAAATAACAGAGATTTATATTGTATCGCAGATATAAATGCGTGAAGCGACAGCCAAAATCACTCTGCACAAGGAAAAATAAATCATTTCAAAGAGTTGGATCGAAATAATATTAGCCATTTACGCTATCTTTTGAACATTAAAACTTCAAGCTTAATAAGTTCGTATGAAGCGGGAAATCAGATTAGGATTCGGCATTTAAGATGATTAACTAGGTAATATACAATGCCAAATCGGATATAAGTAATAAGGCAATATATAAGAAATAGTGCGAAATGTAATAAATATTCGAATTAACGAAAGAAAAATTCTTTTTAAACAACTAGATACTGACAAGACTATATATTTGCTTCCTATCCTGATTATATATATATATATATATATATATATATATATATATATATATATATATAATCATAGTTGAAAAGCAATGTAGGCCTCCCGAGTTTTGTCAAACATCATTGTTAAGGGCATATTATTATTATTATTATTATTATTATTATTGTAATTGTTTTGTTGTTCTATCTATCTTTCTAAACATCTACCTTTTTTTTCTCACTATATATATATATATATATATATATATATATATATATATATATATATGTATGTTCGTATCTAACTTACACTGTATCTATCTATGTTCACGTCTATCATAGTATGTTTGCAATTCTGTCTTCCTCACTCTCCATGTATATACGCACATCTCTTTCTCTCTCTCTCTGTATATCTATATATCTATATCTATATATATATATATATATATATATATATATATGTTGATATGTATCTTAGTATATCTTCGTCTCCGTCTTTTTCCTTCTTTCTTTCTGTTTATATTCGTGCTTATCAACCCCAGCTTCTTAATATCTATGAATAAAATCACCTATCTATCTATCTATCTATCTATCTATCTATCTATCTATCTATCTATCTATCTAATAGTTTCATATATATTTTAATCAGTTTCTCCCTAAATGTCTCTCGCTATCTATCTATCTATCTATCTATCTATCTATCAATCTATCGTTCCTTGATCATATCTATCTTAAACTATTTCCATCGCTCTCTCTCTCTTTCTCTTTCACTCACTCTATATATACTTCTATCTATCTATCTATCTATCTATCTATCTATCTAAATATATTAATATACGTCTTAGTCTGTTTACATCTCTCTATCTAATACTTTTATATCAATCTTTGTGCATTTCTTTCCATATTTCTATTTAAATTGCTGAAAACAGAGAAAACGTACCTTGAAAACAGACAGAAGATATCTTTCATTTTACACAAATCTAGCGGTGACTGATCCTTTGCGCCAACAAACCAATTAACTTTCTCCTTTAAAAGTGCTAGAAATTTGTGCACTGGAACTCTACTTGATGTAAACCCTCCTTTGTAACGACTCAATGAAAGCATTTGTTTATTTACATAATGATCTAACAATGGTCAACGGCAAAATACAGTTACATATTCAAGTAGAATATACCCAAGTTTCGATCCTGGCTTGAAGTATTCTGATGTCTAGCCACACTGATGAGCTGTGATACACTAAAAGAGTCTGTCTGTGGATTACATATATATATATATATATATATATATATATATATAACCTTGATAATAGATAAAAGTAAAGCCGAAAGCGCTCGGAAGCAAACAACAATTGGACAGTTTTTATATAATTTATCTACTGAAAAGAAAAAAAAATATAAGTTCAAATGCGAAATTGCATCAAAATCTTAATCAAAGCAGTTTGTCTGTCATATTCAATGCAACAGGCACACACACACACACACACACACACACACACACACACACACACACATATATATATATATATATATATATATATATATATATATATATATATATATATATTAATGCAGACATAAAATATATACTCTGATAAGTATTAAATGTTTTGTCTGCTTCAATAATTAGTTCTTAAAACAATCATCGAGAAAGTTATTGTCAGAAATACGTTAAAATATATAATTTGACATATATCCGTAGTATTAATATTATATGATGTACGTTAAAAAATATATATATATATATATATATATATATATATATATATATATATATGGATATATATATGCATATATATATATATATATATATATATATATATATATATATATATATATATATATAACTAGACTCGTTTCGAAACACCTGCAAATTTTTGTTTTGCTAATCAAATCAAACTCGAGGAAAAAAGGTTTTAAAAAAAGAAAGAGCTACAAACATGAACTTCTGCCGACAAAAAAATCGCACAGATGCAGGTCTGAAGCCCAAAGAAAAAACACCGTTACGAGTAACAACTAACTAACAAAACAGCTCAATACAACCGTAGAGCAGACCTAGATACACCTAGTGAGCCAGACAATCCTACCTAGGTTTCACGTAACGGATCGTCAGGGAAAGTTTGGCCAAACTTTCCGTGACGATCCGTTTAGGTGAAACCTAGGTAGGTTTGTCTGTCACTATATATATATATATATATATATATATATATATATATATATATATATATACGTAAGATTACCCGGCGGTAGTTCTGACAGCACCAAAAATTGGAAAAACACAATTGTTTTTGCGCGAAATCAATTTGAAAGCACGGGTAATGTTATCGCACCCGATTGGAAGTTTCTGCCGCCTGATCAAACATCTGAATGTCGTTAAGTTCCGGTGACTCAGCGTTTTTTTTTTGTCAGAGAACGATACACAAAAAGTAAAATAATGAAACCTAAACATACACAAGTCCTCCTAACTAAAAATAATAACCGGAAACTACTTTAAATGCAGATGGTGTCCAAATGAAATCCATGTGTGCAGTCAAAATGCGGAAGTTAGCTTTTAGTCATCAACCAAAAGGTATTGCCAACCGGCTACGATGCTAACCGCAGCCGACATAAATACAGCCGATTTCTTCCACCAAGTAACTTGGCTAACATGGGTAACAGTCTAACTCTCTGCCTTCGGGCAGAGAGGAACCCGGACGGGGCTCCGCCGAAGGGCAGAGTCTCGTTCGGGGTGGTTGAATGCCCCTGAACCTGTTTATGCTGGTTCAAAGAAGGAATATTTTTGGCCGAACCTACGAGCTCGGAGATCCCACGTTAAACACAGCCTTGTGCCACATGTAACCCTCGTGGGGGGTAGCTAAATATCACTTGGCTAACTTGGCTCCGGGGTAGAGAGACGTGCTCCCCCTCTCACTTTCACCTGGCCGGAAGATTGCATTGGCCAGCATGAGATCCAACAACTGACTGACACGAATGTTAACTAGCATGCTAGCATGCAAAAAAAATCGATAGCTGCATTCGTCACAAGTGGGAAAAATTTAAATCTGCATGGCACTTTATTCCAATTGGCTCATTCGCTTGCTTAAACTCACCGTTGATTCCGATTCTGCAGAACTGGGTTGGGTGTGAAAAAGTATTTGTTGTTAACATTCTTTTTCATTCGGTTTTTCCAGTTAAGAGTCCTTTTTTTAAAGCTGATCGTTTTGTGTTCATTTTGTTTAGTTCTTTTTTCGTAACAGATTTAATGTTTAATATAGAGCTTGGAAAAATTCGCAGTGTAAGGCATGTAGCAACATCAGCACGGCAAAGGGCACTCCTTTAAAGGCAAGGAAGGGCAAAAATATTTTAAGTCAAGTGATAGCGATTGCTGTATGAGTCGTACGATTTTTGAATCAAGCACGGACAACGCCGGGCCATACTGCTAGTAATAACTAAAAGCAAAGCGGAAAGCGAAAAGTGATCTGATATACACATTTTGGAAAGGTTTTTATACACTTTGTGCCCAGAAAAGTAAAACAAAAAAAAAAAACTTGTAAGAACGCAAATTAACTAAAATTTAAACTCAGTAACTTCTCAGCCGTCTTTATATATATATATATATATATATATATATATATATATATATATATATATATATATAATTGTGTGGGAGGTACTTGCGTGTGTTCAAATTCTAGCTATGAAATTCTGTTATTCTTTTGCCTTTTAAAAAAATTCTATTTGAGTCAAACTAATTCTGTCATAATTTTTTTTTTTATAATTCTACCATGTCGCAACTAATCTCATTATTCGCCGTTCTAATTGAAAAGACCGATAACTGACATCAATATTTTCTTTTGCCGTTGGTTCATTCACAATTTCTCGTCACCTGGTTACTGACAAGCAAATGCCTTCTGCCACCTCAGACCCCACCCTGCTAAAAGAGCATGTTCGGCTACCCACCACACGCCGTCCCTTCCCGTATTGACTTAAAAGGAGATCATATCAAAGGCAATATTTAAATCGCTTGAGAATGTCTCGAAGTCTTTATTAGAAACAATGTTCGCTTCAAAGTGTTACTGCTATAAATATTTAAAAATGTTCATTAAAATGGCGGGAACGAACGGAAATACTTTAGCATTCAACTTGAAAACACTAACGTTAAAAGTTGTTTTAATTCTTGTGATTATTATTATTATTATTATTATTATTAAATTATGTGTATAATCAATTTTAACTCGTGATTTCAAATGAAGGACCTGTATACGTTTAGCATTTATAGTGAAAGCACGCAGAGTCGAAGAAGATCGAATATCTCACTTCTTTAACTTGTCTCTTCCCTTACACTTGACGTTATGTAATTGAAGACATCAACGTGTTAGCATTGATATGGAAAGAAATTTAATTAAAAAGAATATGGAACTTTAAGTGGCTTTTTAATTTTTAGTTGATCTTCATGCTTATTGTGTTTGAGACTGCTCTCTTTCTCCTGAATAGGCAATTTGTTTAACCTTTCAATGCAATCGTTTTCTGGGATCAGTGTTTCAAAATTGCTTCAGACAAGTTTATTCTACGAAACCGAGATGCTTAGAGTGTCAAAACACCCTTCCTCGTACGATCAACGAATTAATCAATCTCGAGCCTGTTCTCTACCGAGATTGTTGAATACCACGTTCTGTAATCTTGGATGTGTGGAGGGTGCAATACATAATGTGCCAGAATTGTTAACCGGAGAGCAGATTTCAAATTCCCGTTGTGTTCGTTATATGCAATTACGCGCGCAAATACCCTTGGGAAAGTTATGAATCCACCTCCTTCTTGCTATGGGATAATTAGTAAGACTCGTACCACTAAAACTATTATTATTTAAAAAAAAAAACTCTTTCAATCTAAAAAAATTCTTGTTTTAATTAACCCACAATTATAAGCTGTAGGAAAAGAAATAATCAATCAATCTATGAAATTTAGACTTCGTGGATTCAACATCAGACTATAAAGAATAGCTCTACACAATCTCAAATGAAGAGCTTCAACGTGGTTCTGAATTTGTGGGGTGAGGTATTAACATTATTTACCAAATACAGGAAATTTCTGTGAAATCAAAATATTAATCAGGAAACTGAAATAGCCTCGTGAAATCGAGATAAAACCGTTCACAAATATCTAAACTGTTACCTGTAAACAATCGATTCATACGATCAATGGCAAAAAAGGTGTTTAGTTAATGAGTGAAGCCTGAGGGTTTTAGTAGAGATCACCCTTTTTGAACACTGTCGACTTACACTATAGATCCATAAACACAGAACTGAATCAAATAACAAAAAAAAAAAAACAGTGGCAACAACTAAAATGGATATCACATGCAATTCGAAGAGAAAATAATGACATAATCTAGATGTTAACATTCTAAAACATTTTTGAAAAAATGGTAGGAAAGAAAACTCAAACAGTATTAGAAAGAGCGATAACAGCTGCTGGACCTGAGAAAACTGTTTTTCCTAAATAATTGTTTTAAGAGAAAGATTTTATAAATTTAACCGTCAGTAGTACTGGCTGCTTCGTCAATGTATGTCAAATGTTTCCTTGTAGGGAAACAGCTAACATTATTATTATTACCGTTATCACAACGTTTCGGTTTTTGTAAACCCACACCCCGTCGCTTTCACTTATGTGTATGTCGACCCTGATAACTGAACACTTTGTTTAATCTACGGGCGTAGACTGTTCTCGTTCCACTGCACATGTCCCGAGCCATATCGTTTAATTCTTATTTTTCATGCCTGCCTTGTTTCTACTGAGCCCTAGTACAGACTATACAGCCAAGGGATTGAACTCACAATTATTATATCACAAAATTCACGAGAGAAAAAAAAACAAAAAAAAAACATCTATGATGAAAGCAGAAGATGGCGATTGCTGATACGTTGAAGATTGTAGGTGGCACGGACGCAAGAAGAAGAGTAAAGGAACTATCAAAATAAAACTTACGGTTAAACATTAAAACGATGAGACTTAGTTGTCGATCTAGTACTACGCTTTAACTCATACGGTCAAGAAACAAATGAGGAAAGCACATTTGAACGAACAGCTTTGTTTCCCTGTAGTCCCGACAACATGAATTTAAGCGTGCTACTAAATTAGAAGCTGTTGCAATAGGTATAGCAGTTTATTTTCTCGGACGTCCCACCTGTGGAACTCCCTTCCGTTTCCTTGCTTCTCTATTAACGACAATGTACAAAAATTTAAATGCAATGTCAATCACCATTCTCTGTCTTCTTGAACCCTTTTCACTGCCGGTACTCCCCCACCACGCCGTGTACTAGTGATATTACCGCCTTCCTTGGAGTGAAACGATAAAAAAAAAAGCCACGACACTTTCTTGTGGAATTCCTGTCATTTTGTTCATACAAACTGGTGACATTAGTAATATACAGAATGCAATTATATATGCAAATTAATAACGCCTCACTTCAGGAGAGTTCCATAAGATTTATACTAAACTAAACAGAGCAATCTAAACTAAGCTAATTAATTGCTATAACTAACCAATCAACTGGTGGAAAATTTCAACATGATCACGTTCCCTATCATGTTACTTATGTTCTTGTTGCAAACCATTCCCACTAGCTGCGTTTCATTTGTTTTGTCGCGTTGATTACCAGTACGGCCGTTTTAATTTTGCGAAGTTTCTTTAAAGAATTGTATTTTAAAAATTGTTTTATGTGTATGCATTTTTTAAAAATAACCTGAAGTACAGAGAGATATTGTCGGAATATTATTAAACATGGTCCTTTCTTTTTCGCTTCTTAAAACTACTCTTAGCGTTGCAAAATATGAGAAAAAGTTGCATCTATCATTTACTACATACATTTGCATTCTTTGTACTCGTATGCAATCATGTTTTATGTATAGCCTGAAGAAGGCTGACGTACATTTGAAATAATGTTAAACAATTTTATCTTTTCTGGAAAGAACGCACTTCTGCAAATTTATTATTATTATTTCTATTGTTGTTATTGCTGTTTTTTTTCTTCTTTTCTTACTGTTGTAAACTCATTTCCTTGCGGGTTCCTACCATAGAGCTAAGATTAGAAATGGCATCATGACATTTTCCTATGAACATTTGTGTAAAAAATACAAACATTTTTGCCATAGATAAAGTTCTTCGTACAGTGCGAGCTGTGCTTGAAAGAGCGTATTTTGTATTTCCTTAAGACGTGGGCTTTCGTGTATAATTTGAATGGGTTTATCGGTATCTTTTCCCATTCAAAACAAGGGATCCAACCAAAACTTGAATTATTATGTTTTCCTTTACGGCTTTCTTGGAATTTCCATCCTTGTATTTTGATAGCTTGCTTTTGAGATTTTCAAGCCAATATCAGTCCGTACGCAGTTCCTTGTTAATAAGAAAGTACATTCTGCTTTTGTGGTCTTCGATAACCATGACTGTGTGGTTAGCTTCGATAATTTTCCTTGTGCATATTATAAATCCATAAAACGGTTCTAGCTTTATTATTATTGCTAGTGTACCATTCCCGTAAAAATGACATCACTGGAAAGTCTTAGTAGTGAGATGCGATGAAACAAACTTTTGAAACAATATGTTGCGATTGAATACAGCGGAGATCAAAGACTCACATCTAAAATAGAGGTGAAGGAACAGTTTAAATTATTCGTTCTCTTTAATTATTTTATACGTCAAATAAATGCTTAAAAAGAAATAAAAGTCAACCAAAGACAATTAACATTTTCAGTGAATACCTTGTTACTAGAGCGACTCGGCTTAACATCCGGTAAATCCTAAACCAAAACACAAATCATCGACCCACAATAATTCACACTAATTCGACTGGATAGTTCCACTCAATAGTCACTCAATAATCACCGCAGTTAGTAGCCTGACACCGGTATTTGTACAACTGGCGGGAAAAAAATATATATATATATATATATATATATATATATATATATATATATAAGTCCGGAATATCACGCTCGAACTGCGGTGTCAGTAGTTACTCATTTTCTTCCGATATGACACTTTGATGGTATTATATAAATCGCTTATAAATTACTCAATAGCCATTCATGTTAAATTTTTTATGTGTTTAATATAACAGGAGCAGGGAAATATCTCTTGGGAGAAAAAAGATTAGCAACAGGACTACAAAGAAGGCAACAACAAAAACCATTTCAGTAATAAGTTGAAGAAAGACGATCTCTTAATAGACAGTTATATGAGTTCCTTGCTAGAAATACTTAAGCATATAAGGCTGCAATCTAAGAAAGAAACGGAGAAATTAGACGTTTAATTTTCGAGGGGAACTAATTTTATCTAAATGTAGATAAATATTTAAATATTTAACCAATTTAACCCTATATGGAAACATTTGGCATGGATTGACGGAGCAGCCAGTGACATTTTCGTTTGAAATTGATAAAATCTTTTATTTTTTATGAAAAAAGTTTTCTCAAGTTCGGTATGTCTTATCGTTCTGTTCAATACTGATGGGGGTTTCCTTCCTAACCTTTTACTTGAAGTGATGTGGAATGCTAATATCTTAATTATGTCATTATTTTCACTTCCAGTTATATACAAAGTTCATTTTAGTTATTACTGATTCTTATGTAATTTGATGAGTAGAAACGCATTGTGTCGATTTAAATTTATTTAAGCAATAAAATAACAATATTTGGAAACTTAATATGGCAGGTTTTCTACATTTGTGTATTTCTAGTTTATTGTTGATTCTTTTCTGAAAAAAAAAACATTAGAGAAATTATGAATTTATTGTTTAATCTCTTGACCTCTCTCCCTTTGAATTAGTATCGGATGAATTAGATAGAAGATTTCAAAGAGACTATCCAAAGAGTGAGAGTAAGCTTTTTTCAGTAGTTGAAGAATATCTGGGAGGGTTTGTTATCTCCGTTTTTCAAAACTATTGAAAAGAATTCCAATAACAAATCGCATTGTTGAACAGAATTTGATGTTAAAATGTTTATGTCTGTAATATAACAGTAGTAGGGAAATATCTCTTGGAAGAAAAAGGATTGACAACAAGACTACAAAGAAGGCAACAGAAAAAACTCTTTCCAGAATATGTTGAAGCCTTGCTAGAAATGCTTGAGCAAATAAGGATGCAATCTGAGAAAGAAATCAGAGAAAATATACGTTTCATTTTGGATGGGAACTAATTTTATCTAAATGTAGATAAATATTTAATTTGTGTAGATTATTAAAACCACTAAGAGAATTAATAAATTTATTAACTTAAGTTGATTTACTGTCGTTCACATTACAGATGGGACAGAAAATATATAAATAAAAACACAATGATAAATATTATATGGTTAGATTCTTCTTCTTATTATTTTTATTTGATAGAGACAATCTTACAAATCAAGTGTCACTGAGAAAGAAATATACGGTACACAGTCTTCTTTATGTGCCATGACCCTTCAGAGTGTTGGTGATCCTAGCTCTCGATATTTTTCTGTTCTTTGTAGCTCTTAATAAATTTGTTTTCCTTGCTATCACTCTACAATCTTGCCATCCATCCATTTACTCAAGGTCGCTATGTAGGCTATGCATTGTTTTACTCATTCCCTTTGGACTTTTTTCTATCATGTGTGTTTCATATTTTCCGAGCCGTCTTTGTTAATTATGTGCTTTAAAAGGTTAATGTCTCTTCCTGATGTTAAAACGTAAATGTCATTTTGGCTTCGAGTTTCTATAGACTTTCATAGTTTCTCACATATTTTATTCATAGTATCTTCAGCATCCCTCAGTAGAACATCATTTCTGTTGCTTCCGGTCTCTTCTACATCTGTGGAGAGCATGTCCAGCCTTCAGAGCCAAATAGTAAGACTGATATTTCTTTATTTACATTATTTCGACTACTGTCCTCATTTTGTCGCCATATTTATCACAACGTTTCGGATTTTGTATGCTCCGGGCTTCTTCAGTTGGTTGAAATGTCGAACTGAACCCTTTATTTCGCTCACTGGGGTAGACTGTTCTAGTTCCACGTACCATGTCTAATGGATGTCAGTTATCAGTTATCTCTTGTTAATTCCCCTCTCCAAGTTCTCCACCGCCTTAACCAGGTATAGAATTCTCATTTTTTGGGTCCTGTCACTGGATCTTTCAAACACCTTTATCCACTGTGCTATGTGGCATTGAGGTGTTAGTTCGATTCAGTGACAGGACCCAAAGAGTGTGAGTTCAATACCTGTTTGAGTATGAGTACAATAGTCTCAAGAATGTAAATAGTATACATAATACCTTATCACAGAAATATAGACAGATACTGATATAACTTACCGTTTAGTTTTCTCTTCTTGGTTTCAAACAAAATGTTTCTTAATATTTTGCTTTCACTTATCTATAATTAATTATTTTTTTAATCTCCATCTTACCAAGCAAGGTAGTGAATCCAGTATGACAGAAGGGGGCGATACGGTGTAAAAGAATTAGGAACAGAAACATTAATGATGAACAGAAAGAGAAAAGAGTAATCAGGTTGACAGTAGATAGTGATTGATATTGCATTTACTTTTTACATTTTTTTTTCAGATTAAAGTTGGTTAGAAAGTATTCAGTGGGCAGCGAGTAGTGCGACAGAAGAAACTTTTAGCATAAAAGATACGGCTACATCTAGCTAGCTCAAATGTAAATTGATGAGATCTTAATTTGAAAAAGTCTGGGTACCATATGGAAGAGCTTATTTAAATAATTACCATGAAAGTACAAGGTAACAAAAAAAGTTCTGTCCGTTTTTTGATTAGTCATTGAATGAAGTTGAAATATATACGAAATGTGTGTAGTAATTGTTTTCACATTCGGACAGCCGGAAGTAGGAACATCAGACGTTATAAAAAAAAAACACGCGCACCGTGCCCAGCCATCAGTTATAAGCCGGACATCTGTGAGAAGGATGGAAGTGTCTAGAGATCTCGTTCGGGGCTGTTTGCTTTACGACTTCAAAGTAGGCTTATCAGAAGCTGCATCAAGTCGCCGTATACGTCAAGCGCTTGGGGATAGTGCTGTGGATGAACGTATTGCAAGGCGTTGTTTTCGAAAATTCAAGTCGGGAGATTTGTCTCTCCATGATGAGCCTCGCAGTGGACGACCACAGGTCTTGAATGACGGAGTCCTGAAGGCGGTCATTGAAGAGGACAGTAGTCTAACGTATGGTGAACTTGCAAGACTGTTC
This sequence comes from Acanthosepion pharaonis, assembly GCA_903632075.3. Classification (NCBI taxonomy): domain Eukaryota; kingdom Metazoa; phylum Mollusca; class Cephalopoda; order Sepiida; family Sepiidae; genus Acanthosepion; species Acanthosepion pharaonis. The sequence goes on from CAHIKZ030000135.1 coordinate 574,327, forward strand.
AACGTTTCCGATGAAACAGTTAGACTTCACCTGTACCGCCTAGGTAAGACGTACAAACTGAGCGAGTGGGTTTCGCAAACGCTGTTGGAGGTCCACAAGGGAGAACGAGTGGCAGTCTGCGTACCTCTGCTTTCTCGCCACCGTAGCGCATCCTTATTCAATCGAGTGCTTACCAGTGATGAAAAGTGGGTTCTGTACGAAACTCCCAAAGCGTTCCAAACATTGGTTGTTTCCTCAGGATGCTGTCCCTCACACCGCATGACCGCCTATGCACCCACGCAAGATTATGTTTTGTGTCTGGTGGACAGGTCGTCAAGTGGTTCATTATGAACTGCTACCAACGGGCCAAACGGTCACTGGAGACCTATACTCGCAGCAATTGAAACGTGTGCAACAGGCATTGCGCCTGAAGGAGCCACAACTGGTGAATCGCAAAGGTGTGCTTTTCCTCCATGCCAACGCCAGGCCCCATGTCGCGTGAGTGGTTAGGGATAACATACAGCAAATTGGGTGGAAGACTTTGGGTCACCCACCTTATTCACCTGAAATTGCGCCATCCGATTACCACCTCCTCCACTCCCTGGATAATCATCTTCGTGGGAAACCCTTCACCAATGAAGCAGACTTGCGCAAAGCCCTCACAGACTTCTTTGCGTCAACAATGCCCCCACCCCGTGTTCTACCGCAAGGGCATTGAACAGCTGGAGACAGGTTGGCAGAAGGTGCTGGATGCCGATGGGGATTATTTCGAAGACTAAATATAAGTTACACATAATGTGAAGCGTTTTCTTTTTTTTCCTTCAAAAACGGACAGAACTTTTTTGGTTCCTTGTATTTATAAAAAAGACATACAGAGACAACATTCATCGGTGGAAAGTGACTGACGCTGAGCTGCCAGATCAGGAACAATAATATTGCAGATACTTCTACTGTGCCAGCAATAGTCTAAGATTATTGTATACGTAAAAGCATGAAATATATACTGTTTGGGATTTGTATATATTTTCAAAGATCATAAACAAGTAACTATTTATTTTTAAAAAATTAATTTTATCGGTTTTACCCGTTATGTGTACTTTTTCCTGCAACTTACCCCGCCGATTAGGAGTGATATTACATGACAGGTATATACCCATTTAATTGTTTCTCACGAATTTTTTTTTCTGTTTCTTAATATTTTGCTTATCTTTTAGAAGGCATCGTTCGCTATCTAAATACGCTTTCAGATTTCAGTGTCGCAGCTATTAGATTAAAAAGAAACTCCCAAAACATTTTCAACACTCAAACATAATGTTCCCTTACTACTTCTACTCATGAACCAAGATGTGCGTCTAATCATTGCAGAACCTATACTCAAAATGCCAAAACGATAAGCCGATCTCTATTGAAAAAAGCTATTTATTTATCGCATTTTAATTATACGGAAAATATATATATATATATATATATATATATATATATATATATATATATATATATACTTAAGATGTGCTATATTTATTGGATGAAGTGCTCAATATCAGAGATAGAGCGTGTGTAAATATAAAAGTGAACATTGATGTCAACACTTAGAGGTGACAGGCTGTTTCATGCTAGACACAATCGTCAGGCCACACACACACACACACACATATATATATATATATATATATATATATATATATATATATATATATATATTTCATTTCACCTTAAGTAAGGCAAAAAAGGCAATTAGAATAAAATTGTTATTGAATACAAAATAACAAGAAACAAAACAAAACATTATTAATGTTAGAGAAAAATAGATGAACAGGAATTAAAAACATGGAAGATAATGCTTGTGATTGCTTTGCGATTTCAAGTACAACGAGTCCCTTCGAGGTTCCAAGAAATTAATGAAAAAGCTGTAAATGTTGCTATGTGTATGTACGTATATATAATTCTTGTTTGTCTATGTGGGATTCATATGATTATGGTTATTCTTAATTGTGTGTTTGTATGTCCAGTAGACATTTTGTCTTGATTTTTCGTATATTGTTTTGAAAACGTTCGAAAAAGCATCAGAGTGTTTACTACTACTACTACTACTACTACTACACAAATTAAACGAATATTCATTATCATACTATTCCACTGGTAAAGAGTAAGTTCTACGCAGACAACTTCTTCCCCAGAACTGATACTTTATGGAATATACTTTCGAAAGTATCATGCAAATCGTAAACTCTTCAATTCTTGGATCAACTTTTATCTATCCTCAAAACAATCACTTCCAACTTCTTGCTTTTGCCAACTTAGAATAACTTAATTCAGTAACCCTCTATATTGTGTAGCTCTTAAACACTATATAGGGCAAAAAAATCGTCCAGCAGAGTCGGCAAGGACATCTTCTTAGACTAAAATTTACCCCATATATGAAGTGAAAAAGTATCTTTCCTCTTTCTTTTCTGTTTCCTGTCCCTCCAGGACGTAGGAATTCTTGGCTTTCCACTTCTCCATATACCTCTTAGCCCTCAGTATGTTTTGTCCTTTTGCTACTCATCCCAGAGCATGTTCCGTCATCCTTTTGCTTAAGCCCGGTTGGTACGCCACTTGTTTTCCCTTGTGTCCTTTTCCCTTTGTCCGCCCTGTGAGTATCAGATTCCTGAAGCATTTATTTCTCATTACGTGTCCCAGAAATTTTAGCTGCCTCTTCCTGAGGTTAATTATAAGCGTCCTCCTTGTTTGCGTCTTTTCCAAGACCTCGCTGTTGCTCAAATTTTCGGACCATAATATCCTTTGAATCCTTCTGTAGAACAATACATCCGTTGCCTCGAGTCTCTTCTTCATCTCTGAGGAGACTGCCCAACATTCGCTGCCATAGAGGAGGACAAATATCACGTAGCAGTTCAGTTCTCTTTTCTTTGATACAAATGAAATCCTCCTGTTTCGTAATCCTATGTCTTTCTTTTCGAATGTGTCTTTGGTTACCCCAATATTTCTTCAGATCTAAGCGTCACACTTACCGTTTTCTGTCAGAACAATTTCCCGATATTTAATTTCAGCAAATGCTTGATTTTATTGTTCCCGATCTGTAAATCGAATTTCGGGCTCATCTTTTTACTGCTGACCATGCATTATGAACTCTTGTAGTTTATGCTTAGTCCCTTTTTATCGCTCTCCTTCTGTAGAAGGTTTTCTAATTTACTTTCCGTGTCTGTTACCAGTAGTATATTATCTGCGTATCTTATGCTGTTAAGACTGTGGCCGCCAATAATGAATGCTGGTAGGATTTCCAGTTCTCTCTGAATTGCCTCGTTGTGTGGGTTGAATAAGGCCGGTGAGAAGACACTTCCTTGCCTTACGCCACTTCTGCTGAACCCATTCTCTATCAGCAAGTAGACCGTTTGCTGCCAGTATAGTTTCTTGATAAATCTAATATCTTTCGGAAAAATATCAAGGTTCCCAAGCAATTCTAACAGATTTCCCTGGCGGACATTGACGGACGCCTTTGTGTAGTCTATAAAACACAAATGCACGTCCTTCTGCATTAGATCTTTCTGGTAACATTTTGGGTATAAAAATCGCGTTCCTTGTTCCGTTGTCTTTAAGGAAACCCCACTGATCTTGTCATATATCTGGCCTGATACATCAGCGCGCTCTATTCATCAGATTATGGATGATGTGTTTTGTTATGTGACTCATTAGGCTGATTTTTCTGTGGATTTCGCATTCATTTGCTCCTGGTTTCTAGTTCTATGAAAATAGATCTGCTGAGATTTTCCGATGTATCCCCTTTGTTATATATTTATTTTATTATTTCTGAAATCTTGTCTATGTCAGATTCATCTAAAGCTGTCAGTCTTTCTGTTACAATTCACTCTAGCCCTGCCGCCTTTTTTTCTGTTCAATTTCGCCAGTTCATCTTCTACTTCGAATTTCAGACCCGTCAGTCGTTCAATGTTTTGTTGGTTGTTAACTTTAGTCGTGGAAGTGTTCTACAATATATTGTTTCCAACGCTGAAGAATTATATTCTACTCTAATGTGAGCGTTCTCTTATTTGATTTTATGCAACCTGTTGACGGGCATGTTTTCCGTCCTGTCAGTTCCCTGATTTTTTATGCATGTCTCTATATTTCTGCACATTATTTATTTAGCCATTCTTCTTTAGCCAGCCTGCATTTGGTCCTTATTTCATGGGTTTTCTGTATTCCGATCCACATCTGGGAAGCTTCTTCAGTCTGTTTTGCATCATGTCGAGAATCTCATCAGTCATCCATTCTTTTTTTTTTTTCTTTGTCCATTCTTTTTTGGGATGATCACGTTTGCTGATGTCGCTAAATCTTCACCTACTGCGTCCCATTTTGAGTTTCCATTTCCATTTCCATTGTGTCCCTCGTATCTTCTTTTCATTCTGTCCATATATTTTTCTTACAGGTACGGATCGCTCAGGAGTTTCATGTATTGAAGTTTGGGTGCTGCATTAGACTTCTTCAGTTTCCGTAATTTCATTCTTAGTTTACATATAACAGGGTGATGATCGTTTCCACAGTCGGCACTTGGGTAGGTTTTACACTGAAACATTGCATTCCTAAATGTTGTGTTGATAGATTTGTTGGTAGGCAATTTCGTTTTTAATTTCTACTCCTGGAACCCTTCATGTCCACATTCACCTCGGATGTTCTTGGAACAATATGTTGGCTATTACCTGGTCATTTGCCGTGCTCCAATTTCTTCACGTCCGGCTATATCCTCTATCCTCTCCCTGCCTTCTTTGTTATTCAAGTATTCCATGATAATTATGATTTCTTGCGTTTTGGAATGAGCCTTGGCATTGTCTAGCATAGAGTAGAAAGTTTCGATTTCTTCTTCCTTACTTCGTGCTGTGGGTGTATACACTATTATGATAAACTATTTACATTCTTCGGACTATTTTCTTCATCTTTGTCGCCATATTTATTTCGTTTCGGCCGTTGTACGCTCCGGTCTTCTTCAGGAGTTTGGAATGTCGACTTGAACCGTTTATTTCGCTCACTGGGTTAGACTGTTCTAGTTCCACGTGCTATGTTTAATAGATATCCGTTATCAGTTATCTCCTGTTAGTTCCCCTCTCCAAATCCTCCACCGCCTTAAGCAGGTATTGAACTTACACACTTTGGCTCCTGTCACTGGATCTAACGCCCATGTGAATAAAGGCGCTAGTTAGATCTAGTGACAGGACTCAAAGAGTGTGTGTGTTTTAATAACTGGTTAAGTCGGTGGAGAATGTGGAGAGGGGAATTAACAGGAGATAACTGATAACTGACATCAATTAGAGCTAGAACAGTCTACCCCAGTGAGCGAAATAAAGGGTTCAGTTCGTCATTTCAACCGCTTGAAGAAGGCTTGAGCGTACAATGGCCGAAACGTTCTAATAAATACGGCGACAAAGATGAGGAAAATAGTCCGAATAATGTAAGTAGCGTACATAATACCTCATCTCAGAAATATAGACAGATAGTGAAAGGCCAAAACGTTGTAATAAATATGGCGACAAAGATGAAGACAATAGTCCGAATAATGTAAATAATGTACATAATACCTCATCTCAGAAATATAGACAGATACTATTATGATAGTTATGTAGAAAGGCTTTCGTTTCAGTCTGAGTACCAGAATTCTTTCGGGTACTTGACAGTATCCCAGAATGCATTTCTTGTATTCTTGATTTGGTATCAATCGTGCTCCTGTATTTTTTTGCTTTCCGCTTGCATAAATAATCCTGTGATTGTCACCGACAAAATATCCGTTGTTTGGCCATCTTGTTTCACGAGGAATCAATTACTAGTTCAGCAGCAAGAAATATTAGTTCACTGTGTCGTGCTAGACAAGTTATTCGCAACAATATATCGTCCATATTTATAAGTAACATTGTTCCATGTTTTGAATACTAGTGTCACGTCTAGTCTGGTGCTCCTGTTATTGTTATACTGGAACATACCTATTCTATTGTTAATAAACTCTCCCACATATAATAAGTAGTAGTATTAGCAGTCGCCAGGGGTCGCTCAGTGAGTTGGTGAGTCAGTCGATGTCGGACATTAAAGTATCAACCACCACAACTAGATTGCTGCGTCATTAACTATTATATCAAGTACGTCGAACCTTCTTAGGACCGACTTAGTGAAATACAAGCCTCCACTGTGAAACTACTCTATAACAGTTATATATTTCGAGACTCTCGTTAAAATTCAAAGAATGTTACTGGTCTCGGCTTCTATCCCTTCTTTCCCATCGGTCTAACGTAGCTTCCCTGTGATTTTTCTATAAATAATTTCACGGTAATTGTTTTGATGAAGTTTCTTCTAGTTTTTTTAGTATGCTTATTGTAAATACTCATTGGGGTTAACTTTTAGAATTGTTGTTTTATTCCCTTTCCCCCCACAGACAACGAATTGTAAATATGGGGACTAGTTAGTATTTTCATAGAGACAAAGAGGTATTATGGTGGTTGTAGTAAGAAAGGTACGAATGAATGTGTTGTTTTGGTGTAAGGAATATTGTTTCGTAAGATTGGGTCAGTGTTTGCGGCTAGCTAAGTTATAATTAAGACAGAAGAAGACCGTCCTTTCCCCAATCCGCTTTTCGGGCTTGTGCCACATTTCTGTATAGTACAGAATAAATATCACTTTCGTCTATGATATCAAGACTTTATGAATTTAAGTCCAGTACTCGACTGGCGGAAAGGTCTCATCATTTTAAAGATGAAATGACCAGATGTAACTGTAAGTTCTATGTTAACAGTTATTTTAATCACACTTCATTCTAATGGAACTCTGGTTTCTTGCTTCTCTGTTAATTTTCATCTACAAAAATTTAAATCCAATGTCTATCATTATATTCTGTCTTCTTAATTATTCTTCGTTTATTGTCCCTTTTACTTAATAATATTTATATATATATACAATGATAATCAGTAATTCCTTAGCGGCTTTATAGAAATGCTTGGGACAAAACGATAAAAAAAACAAAAAAAAAACTATAGAACATTGCCTTCCTGGTAATTCCGTATTAGACACTAATTTATTGAGAAGCTTTTAAAGAAACTTTATTTCCTCTGGATTTCTTTTTGTTGTACTTTTTCCTTCAGCGACGGTCACTGACAATCGGAAAGAATTGGTTATTTTCATTGAGTTGTCGACGCTAAGGGAGATAACTCCTATCATTTAATTCGGATTTTTATATCGTCCTTGTGTTAAGTCATTCTCATAGTGCATCCTCATCTTACCGGTGAATGAACTCAAGACAATCAGGCAAAACTGCTGCGCAGATTTACAATTCTCTTTCGTTATTTCCGCTTTCATCAATTCTTTTGGCTTCTTCATCTAATTTAATCAAGATTCTTTATTCATATATACATTGTTCATATATACATTGTCATAGCATTATATATATATATATATATATATATATATATATATATATATATATATATATATATATATATTATATATATATATTCTATATTATATATATATATAAAATATAGAATATATATATTTAAAAAATAAAATTCAAATTTAATATAATTAAATATAAAATAAATGTTAAACGATATATAATATATAATATTAATATAAAATAAATATTGATAATTTAAATAAAAAAAAAAAATAATAAATAATATAAGAATAAATTAATAACATAGCAGTAATAATAGATAATAATAATAATAAAAATGTAATAATAAATAATAATATAGAAATAATATAAAATATTAATATCCCTTAGCGGCTTTATAAACATTATATATTACAATAAACATTAATGATTTAAAATGAATTTAAAATTAAAAATTTAAGATAAATTTAAAATTTAAATTTAAAATAAATTCATAAATTTTAGAATATATTTAAAATATATATAATTTATATATCTATCTATCTATCTATCTATCTATCTATCTATCTTGCTATATATATATATATATATATATATATATATATATATATATATATATATATATATTGGATTCTATATTTTATATGCCGTTTGTACTTTTTATATTCTATATAAGAATATATCTAATATATCTATAATAGTAAAGCGCAGTGAATGTGCGACTGTCCGTCCGTTTTTCGATATCGGTGAGTGATAAACAACCTGAAGTAACAGGTGCAAAGTCATCTACAGTTACCTCCCCTGTCAATAAATTGTATCTGCTTTCAGAATGGAAAAAAAACCATGAATGAGTTGAGGAGATTTTAAATTATAAGCGTTAAAGATTTAGGGGGGTAAAAACAAGCTGCTAAAGACTTCATCTATTCTTATTTCACCCTCACGTTATTTAATACACATAACTTACGACCCATAACTTAAACCAAATAATGTCCAATAAAAGCAAAAACGTTAGCAAAAAAAAAAAAAGCAAGGTATTGGAACATACAAATGGGTTAAAAAATATTACAAAAAATTGTAAGTAAATCAATTTTTTTTCTTTGCATTTAAACTACGAACAGTTAATAAAGTAATACGAAAAACAGTTTTTTTATCTTTGTTAAAATATATATATATATTTATTCAAATTGACGACTTGTTCATTTCCCAAAATTCTAACCAAGATTAGGATAACCAAAGTCTAACACTTTCGCACCAGACCCTCAACCTCCGACGTCTTACTCTCTGGGTTGAGGTGTCTACTTGCTCCTAACCGAACTTAAATGAGTGGCCGTAGGTCCCCTGAACATTCGACCGGACCACTGGTTTAATCCTGCTTCCTGCCCACAAAATTCTGAGCAAGGGCAGGATAACCAAAGACAATTTACGAGAAATGTTCAACCTACTTGTGGCACCATGCATCCGGACGATTTGAAAGAAATATTTATAGATATATGATTTGCTTTTTTACGGTTTATCAACCCTTTGATAATTATTTAAGGCCGAAAAATATTTTAGGTTTTAAGAATAATTCTTTCTTTGCATTTAAGCGATTTGGGAGAAAGAAAAGAAAACGAAGAAGAAACAAAAAAAAGTAATACCAGACGGGTCATAGGCGAACACACACACACACGGCAGAGACGGAAATGAGGGAGGGAAAAAGATTATAGTTGATAGGTATCAGATGTCGAAAATATCTAGGTCACCTACGAACAAGCGTTGACCGATTTCCGCTTGTCCACGAAAAATGGAATTTTGTTATCAATGGATGTCACCAAAAGAAGAAATCCATTGTTGAACATTGACGAAACACAGACGGTCTTCCCTGGGTGTAAAGAATTAAAAAAATCCCACACAAGAAGTTTTCACTGGCTAAGTTTTTTTTTCCTTTGACAGAATAAACGTTTGCCCTATGAAAATAAAGACAGACCCACCCCAGTTTTGACGGCGTCAATAAAAACCAAGCCCCACCAGACAGAAATCAGTGCAGCCGTGGACGGCAGGCGGAGTTGAGACGCGGACGGCGGGCAGAGTTCGTTCGCCCCTTGCGGGCAGAAGAAGCCAGTTCGTTTGGCCCTGCGAGAAGAAGTTCGTTCGACCCAAGCTGGCGAGAAGAAGTTAGTTCGCGCACCGGCGGCAGAGATGAATGCCCAGTAATTCAGACTCTGGAGAAAAGAGTTTGAGCCCCGGACGGCAGGCAGAGATGAGTGCCCAGTAATTCAGACTCTGGAGAGAAGAGTTGAGCCCCGGACGGCAGGCAGAGATGAGTGCCCAGTGTTGAAACCGCCTCAAGATAGCTGACCAGATTCACGCAAAATTTTGGACTCTTCTGCAACCAAGAACAAGTAGTTTGAAGAGCGACTTAGAACAAGACCACAGAAATAAGTTTTTCGACTTTCGTCCAAAGACACACCGAAACACAAATTTCTTAGAGAGTAGACAACTTGAAGCGTTAAAATTCGCCTAGCGAAAGCGTCGTGCCACAATACACAGAACGGGTCGGGAAGTAGACATAGTCCTATGTACCGAACAACTAGACATAAAAAGTTTGTTACCTTTTTCTTTGATACTTTGAACTTTGTGAGTTTTCATTTTATTTTATTTTATCCATATTTGTGTGTTATCACCCCCGTTGAACTCAGCTTGCATTACGGCCCCAACCCCTGTTTGATCTCGTCTGTCTAAGATCAATTCACAACGTGGGTAGGCAGACTGGAGATCAGTGCAGTTACCCTGGTAACCAGGCGTTGGAAGCAGGTTGGGAACAGCGAGGCTGGTATCAATCTAACCAGATTCCTACCCGAATCACCAAAGGGTTAGAACATCACGTTGGAGCAGCGACACCCGGACGGAGCAGCGAGGAGCGAACAGCTGACGCTGCGGCGAAGATGTCACAACTGGCGCCGTGGTAGATCAGGATAGAACGTCACAGTCGGCGCTGCGGCCCGGGGACGACGTCGCATACTGCAATAAGTTTTTTTTTTTTTATCAGGGAATTTATCAACTCGAAAATGTTTATTCGAAATTATTCAAAAGCCAGTCGATTTAGCAAAAAAATACTGATAGTACATACCAAACATTTGTTTTTTACTAATAATCAATGACATATACGATATTTAGAGGGGTTAAATGTCGATAATGTAAAGGATAGAGAAAATTGGAAGCAGTAATAAACTGAGCCAAATTCGAAGGATCTTTTATCGAAGAAACCCATGAAGTGTACGAAGCTAGCAAATTTAATGCTCGAAATCAAAAAGCTTCAGAGAGTATAGAGGCATATATCCCTGCTGTACGTTAGTTAGTAAAAGTCTGTAATTCTATGGAAATGCAAGACAGGCTAATTCGATATATATATATATATATATATATATTTTAAAAAGTCTGCGCGACCAATGTCTATGGAAAAACCTCGACGCCTGTCCCTTCATATGAAGAAAAAAGTCAAGATATTGTCAAGTCGTAAAACCTGCTTCCCCAAGGTTTGCTCTAATTAAGGAAGACTAAAGCGAAAAACTGAACAGCCATACTCGACAAAAGTTACCAACCGAGAAACTTCTAATACACTGCGGCATCAATCAAGACCTTTTTCGGGTGGCACTTACTCAAAGAAACCAAGTCCAGCTGAATTGTCAGGTGAATCAACTCGAAACCCCAATAACTGGAACTGAAAAGCCGATTGCCAATGGTCCCAACCTGTCAGTTTACACTAGACATAGTTACAAGATTCGATCTCTTGCTTGACTTTTTATTGAAAGTACTTAAAAAACTATGGGGCATCAACAGTTACCTCAATCATCAATAAATGGTATTTACCTTCTCTAGAAAAAGAAACGTTTCCATGAATTGACCCCTAGGTTCCGGTTGTTTCAAATGAGATTTTCTCATACGGTATCTGTAATCAGGTAATACAATTTTGTAAAGTAGACCACTGGCCAATATTAGTAGGACATTGGAATTTAACGTCGAAATACCTTTTACCTAAGACGAAAGACTGAGCAGCCAACCTCAACAAAAGTTAGCAACACAGAAACTTCCAATACACTGCGGCCCCAATCAAGATTTGTTTCGGATGTCACTTACTCGGAGAAACCAAGAGCAGCTGAATTTTCAGGGGATCAACACGAAACCCAAATACCTGAGATTGAAAAGCCGATTGCCAATGGCACAAACCCGACAGTTTACATCAGATATGTTCTCTTGATAGATTTTCATATTTAGAGTACTGTTTAAAAAAGTGGGTATATGGAGTAATCCACGGTTACTTCCCTTGTCATGAAATGGTATCTGCCTTCCCTATAAAAAAGCTATGCATGAATGAGGAAGGGGGATTTTGGAACGTCAAAACAAACAGTTAAAGACGTCATCTCATCTTTTCTTCTATTGTAATTTAATACACTTAAATTATGATATTTTCTGTTAAAATACAGAAAATGTGGCACAAGGCCTAAAAAAGGGAATATGCAAAAAAGACGTACTTCATCTTTCTTAATTTTAAAATTAGCAAGCCACAAACACTGACCCAAACATACAAACAATATTCCTAACAACAAAACAACACACTCAAACTAATCTTTCTTACTAAAAACAACATAATACCTTATTGTCGCTATGAAAAATGTAAATATCCCCATATGTACAATTTTTTTGTTTGTGGAGGGAAGGGAATAAAAGCAACACATTAAAAAAAGTCCCGAATGAATATGTACAATATGAATATACACTGAAATTACGCCACAACAGATACTAACTACTGCCGTTACACGCGATTAAAAATTAAATAAATAACTCATTTAAAGTTAAATTTATATATAGACCAGAGTGGACGATTTGAAAAAAGCGATTCTTTATTAAAGGTTTACCTTCGCATTCCGTCGCAGTTGCAATTGACGTCGTCTAATTAAACCGTAAATAAAACTTAAGCGGGGCACGGTACGTTGCTCATATGTTTTCTTTCTTTTTCTAGCACGCCTAATGTAATTCGAAATATTACATAGTTCGGTCTCCCTAATGGCTTTCAAGAGTCACTTTCTATGAAGTTATCCTAAAGAATTGGCAATATTAAAAGAAAAGAAAAATTGCGCAAAAAATAAATGTTTAAATAAACTACGAAAATCGGTTGCGTATACGAAGAAAGATTATGCTGAATTAAGGTGGCGAATAAATATAAAATAATTTTATTATATCTAAATCTTATAATATTTACGTATATAAGAAGCTGAATGTAAAAGGCTGAAGCCTCAAATCACTCCTCGTGAGCTAGCCTATTTTCCGCCTAAATGCGGGGGAGGGGCTTTTAGTCTACTGTTAAATATTGTTGTTTAATATTCTATTTTAAATATTTATGTAATTTTGAATATTTATTATTCATTTCAGTTGGATTATATAGCATTCACCTTTGCTATATATATAATATATTATTTTATTCTATTCTAATTTCTTTCATACTGTTTTTAGATAATATTATAATATTCTTTACCTTTTCTAAAATACATAATCTCATATTCTCATATTCTATTCAAATATTTAAATATTACGATATAATATGTTACATATTAGTATTTTGTGATATATATATATATTAGATTATTAATATAATACATATTATATTCTTGAATTCTTATGTTTTTATATAAAACACATTTTTATACTCTTCTATGCTAGATACTTATATACTTACAGTCGTATACCGATTCTACTTTTCTTCTCCCTCTTCTAATTCATCTCTCTCTCTTCTTCTTCTTCTCTTCTTCTTCTTCTTCTTCTTCTTCTCCTCCTTCTTCTTCTTCTTCTTCTTCTTCTTCTTCGTCTCCTTCTTCTTCTTCTTCTTCTTCTTCTTCTTCTCCTCCTTCATCTCCTTCTTCTTCTTCTTCTTCTTCTTCTTCTTCTTCTTTCCTTTCTTCTTCTTCTTCTTCTTCTTCTTCTTCTTCTTCTCTTCTTCTTCTTCTTCTTCTCCTTCTTTTCTTCTTCTTCTCCTCCTTCTTTTCGTTTCCTTCTCCTTCTTCTTCTTTTTATATTCTTTTCTTCCCATTCTTCTTCTCCTCCTTCTTCTTCTTCTTCTTCTTCTTCTTCTTCTTCATTAACGTTGTCTAATATATCTCTTCTTATCTAAGTTTCTATTTCTTTATATTTCTTTCTCAATATCAATCTTTATATTTATATTCTTTTCCCCATTCATCTCTCTCTCTCTCTCTCTATATATATATATATATATATATATATATATATATATATATATCATCAATCTGTTCATATATGTCTGTCTTTCTATATAATCTATCGGTTCATATCTATCTATCTATCTATATATATATATATATATATATCTGTTCATATCTATTTATCTATATAATTAATTTCTATCTGTTTATATTTATCTATCTATCTACGCATATGTATGTCTATATGTAAAAGTTCACACACACAGACACACACACATATATCTATATATATATATATATATATATATGAAACATCTGCAAAGACAGTTTATTTTAGAAGCAAACAATTCTTTTGTCTTACCTTATATATAATATGTATGTATGTATGAATAGTTGGATGGTGATGTATATATGTATCGATTACTTCCTTTCATTATCTTCTGCTTCTATCATTGTCTTTTCTCGTCTCTTTCTCTTTCTCTCTCTCTCTCTCTCTCTCTCTCTCATATTATTTCCCTTTTAATTTCTCCCACCCTATATGTATTATCTGACTTCCTCCTCATGCACCCCCGTTCTTTCGTACTCCTAGATCTAATTTGCTGCGTTTGCTCTCCCCAGCATACTGTGAAACTGCTTCGAATCAACAAATATTTACATGTTATCCATTGATATTCAGTAGCCTATCACAGCGCAACCCTGGCGCAGCGCCAACTGACTGCTGTTTGTCGGCTCTGATCTACGTTTTAAAATTCGACTCAGTCTTAGGAAGGACGCATATCATTGGCATTCGCTGGAGGTGCTATCTGTTTGCACGGCATGACTGGAATGGTAGACAAACTGCAGGTGGCTTTAGGAACTTCAGTTCCGTTTGTCGACGTCACTTGTCTACACTATTAGACCAGGCAGAAAATGACGAATGAGGAAACAGAGAAGTTTCACTAGAAAATTAAAAAAAAACAGCTTCACTCAGATAACATTGGGCTTAATTCGGCATTATATTAAATTCAATAAACTAGAAATGAACATGTTACATGAAAAATAATTGAATAACAGCAAACTGCATAAGACATAATATAAAAAGAGAAATATTACGTAAGAAAGAAGCTAGTAATGAAAGCCATCTGAATAGCAAGGCAAAGAAAGAAAGAAAAATGAAAGCAAGATAAGAATGAAAATTAGAATGAAGAAATTAAATGAAAATTGCATGTAAATAAACAAGTAAAAAAGAAAGAAAAAAGCAATAAAGAGAAGAAAATAAGAAAGAATGAAAGAAAGCATGAAAGTAAACAGGACAGAAAGAAGCACATTCCATAATCAGAGAGGCCGAGAAAGAAAAAAAAGAAAGATAGAAAGAAAGCAACAAGCGAAATAAATAAATTAATTAACGCAAAGTTGATATACACGAGAGCTAAGGATTAAGAAAGGAAGGAAAACTATAGCAAGAATGAAAGAGAAAAAAGAAAGAAAGGAAGAAAAATAGTAGGAAAGAAAGAAAGTGTGAATGAGGAATAGAAAGGAACAGGAGATTGCATGATCGGACATGTCAAAAGAAAAATAGAAAGAAAGAGAAATGATAAGAAATTGTTTGAAGAAGTCTGTAAAGAAATAATAAAAGAAATAAACAAAGAAAGTAAGAACGGAAAAAGAAAGAATGAAAGAAAATAAGATCGAAAAAGCGAAAGAAATTAAAGTAAAGAGTATAGACAGGGGAGATAATAATTTAGACAGAATGGAAAATATTAGTAAGTATGAGAGAAAAAAGAAAGAAAAATGACAGTATGAGAAAAAAGAAAAAGAATTTAATGAAAAGTTTATAGAAAAACACAGGAGAGTTAACATGAAACAAGAAAAGAAAGCAAAAAAATGGGAAACAAAAGAATCACCAGAAGAAGAAAGAATGAAATAAGAAATTGAAGAAATAGAAGAAAATTTCATGACAGTTCATGTAGAGAAAAAGAGAAAGAAATTTCAATTCTCTAATTACTCTTTCTAAAATTTGATTCCTTCCCATCCCTCATTGGCGCCATTCTACCATTCATTCACACAAGCACTTAAAGTTGGTTACTCACAGTTCCGCCCCGATTCTCACTCTTTCATTATGTCCTGTTAGTGTTGTTTTCTAGGCATTATGTCTTCATGTTACCTCGAAGAAATATAAACTCTCCCTTTCTAATTGTTACCATATTTTCCTTTCTAGTCTCCTTAAAATATTCTCGTTGCTCATAAACTATGTCCAGTGGAATCTTTACAGTCGTTCGTAAAATTATATCACAGTCGCTTAAAGATTATTCTTCGACTGAAAAAGGATTGTACCGCATCCGCAACCATATCGAGGAGTGGATATTACCAAGCAGTTTACTACGCTTTTCTTTATTTCCAAGTCATTTTTTTTTACTTATTTGCTTAATTTCTGGGAGCTATCTTTGAAATTTCAATATCTTTCCGTATCTTTTTTCTCAATTTTCGCAGTCTGTTATATATTATAGGGTACAGGGTTTTTCTACATCAGCTTTTTTGTTATGAGCAGTGTAATAACCATTATCTTGCAATCGTTCATTGCATTACCATTTGATATCTTCTTTTATTTTTTTATTTTATTATTTTTTTTTTTTTTGCCGCTGCAGTATCCGTATTAGGGTTTACTTACACTTCTTCATCCACTCCATAATCCTTTTTTTTGAATTTGTTGGCTTCTTTTTTTTTTTACGACAGACCATCATCCAATCTTTTGTATTTTATTTTTAGTTCATGTGAAATAGCGATAAAGAACAAAGAAAACAGAAGAGTCGACAGAGTGTCTTTTTGAAAAAGTCCCAATCGGATGTTTAAAAAACTGGAATTGGTATCACCGTTGCTATGATTATGTATATTGTGGTTTGTCACAGTTTCATGATATATTTAAGGAAATGTACTATAACCGAGGAGAGTTTTCAGTATCCAAGAGTGTGACAAACTATCAAAGGCCATATGGCAATCTATCCAGCCTATGGGGATATTTTTACCTTTTTCCTGGATCATTTGATATATTAGTTGATTTTTTGTCCCATATAAATCTCTTCGAAACTCGTTCCGTTCCAGCAGAAAAATACTGTTTTCATCAAAGAAAAAAAAATACGTTGAGGCCGTCAGGACAGAGGTAATCTATTTATATGTGGTGGACAGATATGTTATTGGCCTATAATTTGAGGCATCATCTCTTTCACCTGTTTTTGGTAGGAGATATGTAATACCTTCAACGATCCATTTGAAATTGCATTGGCGTTATTAATTAGCATTGATAAAGTTTTGCAATAGTTTTATGAAATGATGACGGATGATAGTGCCAAATGCTGGGTACCTTGGCACGTTCTGGCGATTTTCATTTTGTGGATTCTTCAGTTATTCTTGCTTATATTTTTCCAGTCTTGCACAGGTTTATCATTCATTTTTCTTGTTCTTTTATGATCCACTCAGCATTGGAATGGTATTCCTTTAGCTTGTTCTAAATATTCTACCAAAATGTCTGCATTTCTTTTTAACTTCTATAACGGCTTTTCAAATTTCCTTGTAAAACTTCTTTAAGTTCATTTGGAATACTCTGTCGATAGAACTTACAGCGCTTTTCTTATCATCCTGTTCTCTGTGCCTTTAATTTTAGTTTATCTCTTAAAATTTCCTTCATTTGGGGAATTTCTTTAGGCTTTAATTTAATATTTCTGTTTAACATTCTTGCTTTTCCGTGTTGAAACATTTGAATTTCTTGAAACTTAATCTAGTATCGATAAGTCACATCTGATTTCCTCGATTGCTCGTTTTAATTTTGTTTTTCAAGTGAACTGCTTTTGTCGGTTGTTTAATCTTTTATTTATCTTGATACTAAGTTTTTCAGTAACTACCAAAGTTGTTACATGACATTATTTACTTCTGTGATGTTTTCTTGTTGGCTGTCCATTAACACCATTTGCAATGCAGCATTATATGTTGGCAAATTATGTATATTGGACTTTGTTACATGAATTTTTGGAAGCCGGTCTATTTATGAGATTTGTGTGTGAATTACATTTTCTGATGATTGGAATGGTGTAGTTTTTCGCTTCAGTGGTTTCAACTAAAATTTTAAGGAATTTTGTTTTAATATCGTTTGATTCATCTTCGTCATTGACGGAATCTGAATACGTGAAATGATTTATAACTCCACGATAATCTTCCGTTTTATTTTATGAGATATCATTATTTCGTATCTTATTGATTTTAGATTTTATCTCACAATCTATCCTATTATCTATTTCCACTCTTGCAATCTTTTTGCTTGGATTATGTCTGATAGAACTTTTTCTTATATTTAGTTTTACTTGATCTTATTTCTGCATTTGAGTGTCTTTTATTTGGCATGATGTTCCTACGGACAATGGTAAGCATATTTGGGCCAAGATAGTGTCTTATTTTAGTTCTTAACATATGTCACTATATTTGCTATGTCTGACTGGTGATGTTCTTTTGAGTACAATAAAAAAAACAAGATGGTATGAATGTTTATACTCTTCACATTTCCATTTCGTTCATTTTCTTTTTATTAATTCATTTGGCATTACGTCCTCGGTCCAATGTTGGGGTTAATCCGGTTTTGTTAACCAGGTGGTTCTGATTTTTCGAGAGACA
>CAHIKZ030000135.1:597500-645000 GCA_903632075.3 Acanthosepion pharaonis
ACACACACCTACAGCAATACACACGCTTACACACATATCATACTCACTCACTCCCTAAGAACCAAATAACACACACACAAACACTAAACAGAGACACATCCCCTCACCAGGTCCAATAAAACTGTTAAACTGACCAGAGAATTCAGGATAAAATGTATCTATCCAGTTCTTATCTCAAATAACAACTTAAAAGAGACTGTTTGACCAACACAAGGAATGTTAAATGATTCATGTGAAAAGATAAAAAATAAAAAACAAATGAAAAACTACAGACAAAAGTTCATTTTCTCCAACAAAAGACATTCATTTCTGTAGTTCCTTGCTAACAGCAAGCAGAAATATTTCGCCTCCCGATGATGGCCATTTCGGTCGAAACTAGTCGAGGAATTTAAATGGAATAATAATAATAATAATAATAAAAAAACGAAAGAATATTAATCTACAACCCAGTGTGTCTAATGATTTTAATTTTTTAATTTTTAATTTTCTTATTCTTCAAAATATAATCATGAATAATGGACACGGGACTGAACCAAATGCCGAGGACATAACACCAACAGAACCAATAAACACAGAATTATTGGCTATCCGCATGAATAGAGCAACCAACAAATTAGCCAGGTATGAATCACACCGGGAATATATTGGGATATGCCTGAAGGATCGATTAGTACCAACTAATTTCAGGATTGATTTAGAACCTTCTATAGGTAACCACAATGACGCGTTTCTAGCATCATGGGACCGTAAATTAGAAGACTTCTCCAGGGAGCTCATGCAGGATACCATGCAGTTCTGCCAAGAAAACATAACAGCAACAAAAGCAGAAATTAACCTGCTCGATGAGAAAATAAAAAAACAAACGGACACGGAAGAATATACCAACATCAAGAATGTCATAAAAGCTCACACAGACCAAACAGTGAGGGAACTACAAAAAACAAAAACTGAAAAACAAAGGAAATTAAGATGGAATATTTCCTCCAGACAGAGGAACAAAAAAGAAATAAAGCCAAACTCTGAAAAAAGTGAACGACCATATCCAAAAGAAAACAACAAAACACCGCCACCACACAACCAATGCAAACACAAAACAGACCAAATAAGTACACCTACAGACAAACAGCAGCACCACAACCAACAATAACAACACCGCCACCATCAACAATAGCTAGAACCTCAATACAAACACACACACAAAACAAACCACTAACTTACGCGGACATCCTTAGGGTGCCGTACAAACACACACAAACCAAAAACACAGCAGCCCTTCTACAGAACGCATAACTCCATTAGACAGCCCAGACCACCTAGATTAGCCCCTAGTAGACAGTCAACAACAGACACACCCAACCTTAAAAAAACGGAATAAGCCCCCAACCAGGACACCTGGGTGGGGGTATAACATCCTAATAGGAGATATGATGCTAGCTTTCGAGCTTTTACAAAAGAACTTCGCCATGCTTGCAAATTCAAACTTGACCCATACGGGCGAGTTATAAATTTGAGTAGCAATAATTTTTCACTCAATACATTCAGGCTATTAAATAAAGGACTAAGCATTTGCCCTAGTCCCCCAAGGTTTGATAAAGACACCTTGGCTCAGGACCTGAAATCCTTCTTTAGAAGAATACGGTTAAAAGCCCACTATGGGGAAAATGATCATACACCTTCTATACTTGAGACATTAAAAGAGAAGGATACTACCTACACCCCACAAAACACAGACATCACTATACAGACATTCGAACTAGCCGTAAACAATGTCATAAAGAAAACAATACCACGTAAGCTGCCACGTGACAATACAACTGAAGGAGAACGTATAGCCCTCGATACACTGACACATAGGGATGACGTAATCATAACACAGGCTGACAAAGGGGGTGCGACAGTGACCTGGGGAATCGAAGAATACGTTAAAGAGGCCAACAAACAGCTAGCCGACAAAGAAACCTACAAAAGCATACCTACAGATCCCCTTCCAGAACACCAAAAAGAATTAACTAGCTCACTAAACTTAATGCTTCGCAACAATCTAATCGACAAGGAAACATGCACAACACTTACACCCACAAACATTACACCTGCCCGCTTCTATCTCCTTCCTAAAATACACAAAAGCAACAATCCAGGAAGGCCGGTTATTTCATCGTTCAACTGCCACACGACAAAAATTTCCAAATACATAGACCATTACATACAACCGCTAGCTAAGGAAGTAAAATCCTACATCAGAGACACAACAGATCTACTGAACAAAATTAATCACATACAAACAATACCAGAAAGCTATTCTAGTGACTATGGACGTTAGGTCACTATATTCAAACATTAAAAACATCGAAGGGCTGGCCGCCCTTCAGGAAGCACTACTAAAAAGAAGAAAACAGGACCCCCCCACAGAAGTCATCATAAAACTCATGGAGCATGTCCTTACATTGAATACTTTCAACTTCAATGGAGCACACTACCTTCAAATAAGAGCTTGTGCCATGGGCACCATTGCAGCTCCATCATATGCTACAATATTCATGGGAAAATTTGAGGAAACCCATATCTATCCAATCATTGGTAGCGACTGCGTATTCTATGCAAGATATATCGATGATATATTCTTTGTATACACGGGTAGTGATGACAAACTTACCCAATTCCTTATAACCCTAAACACAGTGCACGACTCAATTAAGTTTGAATATGAAAATCCACAACATCAGTAACATTTTTAGACACCCGCATTTACATAGATGAAAACAGGAAACTACAAACGACACTACACACTAAAATCACCGACACCCACAACTATCTACACTTTAGGTCTTCCCACCCTAAACACCTCAAAGCGAACCTTCCCTATTCACAAGCACTTAGACTCAGAAGGATATGTTCCAACAATGAAGAATTAAATAAACACATTGAAAATCTGGAGCATCAATTCACAACACGTGGCTATAAACAACACCTAATCAGGGAACAAATAAATAAAAGCAATTTCCACACCTAGAGAAGACACCCTAATATACAAGATTAAAAATAAATCTAGCCGCATCCCTCTAGTAACCACTTTCAATCCCACTCTGCCTCCACTATCCCAAATAATCAAACGTCGCTGGGAAATACTACATCTCAAACCAGACCTAAAAAACTGCTTAAGGAACCCGGCCTTCTGGCATATCGTAGACCTAAGAACCTAAAAGAAATCATAGGTAGTAACCATATTTCAGGGGACAAGGTAATCCGTAAGAAACTGAGAAAAAAAACAACAGGATTTTTCCCAACCATGTAACAACAAAAGAAGTTTATGTTGCAACCATATTAAAAACACGAATTCATTCACTAGCTCAATCAATAAATCTATTTTCAAAATCTACCACGATTCTAACTGTAGAAGTCAAAACATAATTTACCTCCTAGAATGCACACTATGCCAGAAACAATATGTAGGAAAATCTGAATGGCCCATTAACTACAGAATTAATAATTATCGTAAGCGAATTAAATCGACTCCCTATGAACAGTTATTACCTGTAGAACAACATTTCCGCCTAGAAAAACACGATTTCAAAACCCATGCCAGATTCACTATAATTGAGAGAATAGATTAGTTCAGAGCAGATAACATTAGAAAGATTTTAGAGTCCCATGAAAATAAGTGGATACAACGTCTAAAAACACAATACCCAGCCGGGCTAAATCACAAATTTAACAACATATAATGGTAACAATCAAATCAAAACCTACCCACATTTCTCACCCACACAAGACAGACATGCTTAAGGAGGAATGGAGGCCTCACACTTATACACTCACCCACACGATTATACACACGTACACACACCATACTCACTCACTCACTAATGAGCCAAATGATAACACACACCTACAGCAATACACACGCTTACACATATCATACTCACTCACTCCCTAAGAACCAAAAACACACACACAAACACTAAACAGAGACACATCCCCTCACCAGGTCCAATAAAACTGTCAAACTGACCAGAGAATTCAGGATAAAATGTATCTATCCAGTTCTTATCTCAAATAACAACTTAAAAAGAGACTGTTTGACCAACACAAGGAATGTTAAAAGATTCATGTGAAAAAGATAAAAATAAAAAACAAATGAAAACTACAGACAAAAGTTCATTTTCTCCAACAAAAGACATTCATTTCTGTAGTTCCTTGCTAACAACAAGCAGAAATATTTCGCCTCCCGATGATGGCCATTTCGGTCGAAACTAGTCGAGGAATTTAAATGGAATAATAATAATAATAAAAAAACGAAATAATATTAATCTACAACCCAGTGTGTCTAATGATTTTAATTTTTTAATTTTTAATTTTCTTATTGTTCAAAATATATATATATATATATATATATATATATATATATATATATATATATATATATATGGGGTTTCGGCTTCAGAGACTTTCACAATGCCTAAAAAAAAGTTGTCTCTGTGCATTTTTCCATGGCAATAGTTCAAATGAATTTGCGAGGATACACAGACTATGTGAATTTAAGCACTGCACTTGACCGACGACGACGTCTCACCAATATACAGTGGACCAAGACAGATGTAATTTCTGAGTTCTGCGGTAATAGTCCTTTTTCTCGCAATTCTCGTTTGTGAAACTCTCTTCCGACTTCATGCTTTCCAGCCAACGTTGATGTAAAATTTAAATGCGATGTAAATCGCTTTCAAATGTCCTCCTGATTATTAAAATTAGATTAAATTTTGTTCTCGCTCCTTAATAATGCGTCCGTTTTTTTCTAATTCTCCGCATAGATTCTATACTGTTTTACTTGAGATGAAATCGATTAATATATATATATATATATATATATATATAATGAAAGAGATATATCTAATGTAGAGACATATGTCCGAGTAAAGATCAATTCAGTTTCGATTCTCTCTTTAAAGCTACCATTGATTGAACCCGTTCTACTCTATGGATCAGAAACTTGAACATTATCTACTCTTCTTGAAAGACGACTGGATGAATCATATTCAAATCTATTTAGAAAAATCAAGAACATCACCTGGAGGGACTATGAAAGAAGAACAATATCAGTTGATTTTTCAAAGACATGCTATACCATCTGATTTACGCATAACGGGAAAAGAATTCACCTTTAAAACACAATAACGATTCAAAACACTATTTTAAAGTATGTTAAAATTAACTCGTCAGTAAAAAAAATGAAAAAGAAACATTAGAGAAATTATGATTTATTGTCTTAATCTCCTGACCTCTCTCCCT
This sequence comes from Acanthosepion pharaonis, assembly GCA_903632075.3. Taxonomy (NCBI): domain Eukaryota; kingdom Metazoa; phylum Mollusca; class Cephalopoda; order Sepiida; family Sepiidae; genus Acanthosepion; species Acanthosepion pharaonis. The sequence goes on from CAHIKZ030000135.1 coordinate 602,784, forward strand.
TTGAATTAGTATGGAATAAATTAGATGGGAGATTTCGAAGAGACTATCCAAAGAGTGAGAGTGATCTTTTTTCAGTAGTTGAAGAATACCTGGGAGTATCTGTTATCTCCTTTTTTCAAAAACTATTGAAAAGATTTCCAATAATTTGTAAAACAGTAATTAAGATAGCTTTTTTTTATTGACGAAAATAAATTATGATGCCGTTGTATGATAATTAAATTATAGTTAAATGTATCTTCTTTGTCAAAAAAAAAAAAAAATGTACACTGTAGGTAAAAAAAATCAAAATTACATTTTTTACGTTTCAGACACAAACAGAAAATGTTATCAGATATAGGACCCGAAGGACCGGGACAAAAGATGACGCACAAGGAAGAAATAATTCCAGTTGTTTGTTGGTACCTTGGTTAAACTGAAAAATGTTTTGATAGACTTATTGAAGAGATCTCTGCCCGCACATGTTAGAAGAATAAAAAAATATTTTTTTCTCTCCAACACAGCTGTCTCGCTTTGACTGTCTTTATCTATATAAAAAGTCTTTCGCCTTCTTTGGCTGACATTGTCGGCTGGCATGAATTGCAAAGATTATATTGAAGTAATTGCTAGGTCTGCTGCGATAAAAATTGGTTCACTGTGTCGTGCTTGATATTCGTATATATTTATAAGTCTACCATTCGCCCATCCTTTAAGTATTTGTGCCATACGTGTTCCGCTATGCTTGATATGGAATAATCTGCAATGTTATTGATCCTGACCGGCATCTAGGCTTCATATAGTCTTTTCTATGAATACTTTCATGATAATAGTTCTCATTACTTACCTTGATGTTATCTAGACTTTAAGAGCAATACTAGATTGGTGGCAAGGTCACAATATTTCTTGAATAAGTTTAATTAAATTTTTCTTAAATGCCGTTACCTTTTGGAAACCTTTCAGAAAACACATTTTCTTTATTAAGACACTTTAGTGCACGGACAGGTAGGCATAGCTTAAAACCGTAAAAAATAGTATATATACTGAACTGATTTCTTTTACGGCTAATCAACTCTTAGTATATTACTTAAAACCGAAACACGTTTCGGATTATAACAACTCATTTTTGTGATTTAATATTACATAAATAATTTTGTGAGAAACTCTCAACAATGTACAATCAGAACGTAAGATCTTCACAATTTTCTGTTCTTTATGGGTCTTAATGAATGTATTTTCTTCTTATCTCTCCTGAATCTTGTTCCGCCATCCATTTATTAAAACTCACTAAGTACGTTATGCGTTGTTTTCATCTGTCTTTCTTGACTTTAATCTGTTCTTTGAGTATAAGATTTTCCAAAGCACACTTCCCTCATTATGTTCCCTAGAAATTTAACTTGTCTCTTTCTGATGTTTATTCTAATTTTCCTTTATTGTTTCCATTTTCTCTAAAACTTCCTCGTTGCTTAAATTCTCTGTTCATGCCATCCCCATCATCCTTGTGTAGAACAACATTTCTGATACTTCAAGTCTCTTCTTCATCTGTGAGGAGATTGATCAATATTTACTGCCATATAGGAGTTAGGACAGATAATATATAACAGTTCAGAGCTCTTTTATTGGTCTTTAAAGAATTTCTTTCTGTTTCTTAATACTCTGCTTAGCTTCTGGAATACATCTTTAGATCTAGGTGTCGCACTATCCGTCCACTGTTAGAAGTTATCACCGATTTGTGATTTGCATTTTGCGCCCAGCATTTTGCTGATATCCATGCATTCTGTCTTATTTACTAGTAGTTTATATGTATTCCTTTCTTCCCACTTTACTTCGCTCTAACTGTACAATCATGACTTCTCACCGTTTATGTTAATAAATTCTAGGTAACAAAGAGGAAATCTCATCAGAGCAATTAACACAATTGACGGAATTGTCCTCTGTTTAAAAACTTCCCAGGTATTTAACATTTTATATTATACTTATAGTTTGATTTTATCTACATTATTCGGACTATTGTCCTCATCTTTGTCGCCATATTTATTACAACGATTCAGCCTTTCAGTATCTGTCTATATTTCTGAGATGAGGTATTATGTACACTATTTACATTATTCGGACTATTGTCCTCATCTTTCGGCCGTTGTACACTCCGGGCTTCTTCAGGTGGTTGGAATGTCGAACTGAACCCTTTCGCTCACTGGGGTAGACTGTTCTAGTTCCACGTGCCATGTTTAATGGATGTCAGTTATCAGTTATCTCCTGTTAATTTCACTCTGAATGTTCTCCACTGCTTTAACCAGGTATTGAACTCACACTATTTGGGTCCTCTCACTGGATCTAACCAACGCCTTTATCCACTGTGCCATGTGTGCTTGAGATAATATAGACAGATATTGTTTGATTTTGATATTTCCAATTCGTAATTTGCATATTGGGCGCGTCCTTCCCTTGTGAGGTTAATGGTTTTTTACAGAGAGATGTCGTAATATTTAACTTACATATTAATGGGGTGATATGGATTATTTGCGTTTAAAGAAATGTACCTAACCTGACTCGAATTCGAACTTGTTTCTTAGATTTCTCATCCATTCCATCACCGACCCATCCTTTTTGCTTGAACAATAAATGTTCTCTGGTGCTGATTTCGAAATTTCATTTTGACGTTCGTCATCTCTTATTAATGCGGGAAATGAATATTTTGATCGAATCATGTTTTCAAACATTTGAATAATTGCACAGCGAAAAGAATATTTCAAAGTCACTTCATTGAATGACTGGTAATGTTTAACAAAATCATTAATGCTTTTTTTCTGTAAGTACTGAAATCTCTATTCAGACAAGTCTTTGTTTAACGAACAAATGTTCGCATCAATTCGCTGAATTACAATGACTGAGTTTTATTGAGATATTTTAATGCCTGAATTTATATCTTAATTCTTGTTCTGTGCTTTCTGATAAAATAACATAGATCAATAAATGTTATGGTTCAAGAGCGAGGAACATGTCTGAATGATCCTCATGGTTTTATATGTGGCTCGCTTGGCTTGCAAGAAAACGTGCGAATAAAAATACTGACACAGCGAAAGAGTTGTATTCTTAATACTTTAAGTTAAAGTTAGGAGACCAGCGAAAAATATCTTATCTATAAGTCTACTGTTTGTTCCTGTATTGAATATAGCTGGTCTGTCTCTTGCACCTGGAATGCTCTTAAGGATTCTTGATGAGCTCCAAGCAAGAATCTGCAATATTAGTGATAGAGACATGGCATTTATAAATATTTTTTTCTGGTAAATGTATTGATCAGATTTCCTGTTTGATACATAGAATTTATTAATATTATATAGGTGTCCTCATTTTACAATTGAAATGTATAGATGTAATTGTAGGTTCGATGCTGTTTATCCCTCATAGTCCCGGAAAGGAAACTAAAATGTCTCCCACAGAAGGTAGTGATTCTCCAAGCGTAGCTCACATGTGGCACAAGGCCGAATGTTTTGAGGATCCCACTACTAGTCGAAATTGAAAGGAGACAAGCTTAAACCATTACACCACATCGAGGTGCCCATCTCCCACATAAGGGAGTGATTTTCCAAGCGTAGCTTAGATGTGGCACAAGGCCGAATGTTTGGGGGCACCCAGTAGTGAGGATCGAACTCACTACTCAGTCGAAATTGTTCTAGCGAGACAAGCTTGCTAACCATTACACCACCTTGAGGTGCCCCTCACACAGAAGTTCACATGGTTACAAGCAAAAGGATGATACCAAAATGGAAATTAACGAGGACGGAAAGTCCTTCACTGAGACCGAAGATGAATTGGGATGGTTATAAATGCAGTCCAAAAGCTAAGCAGAGTTTAAGAAACAGAAAAAAAAATCGTAGAAACAAAGAAAATCTACCCACATGTGGTATCCATGTGGCAGTGGGACAATCTCCTCACAGTTGACGATTTGAACAAAGCAGAAAATGTTGAGGATAACATGAACCGAATATGTGAGCAACGGCCAAATAGGAAACCCATGCGTAACATCCAGGTAATGAGGAAATGCAGGATAGATTGAGAGAAATAGGGACTGAGGAAAGCCGATACATTTAAGAGGTGAAGGAAAATGTGAAGGAACCTGATCGCCTACGTCAGTGGAAACGGTTCGAAGATCGGTTTCCTGTCTACCAATCAAATTTGATATTCAAACATTTAAATCTAATGCACATCGTTATAGTATATCCCTTAATTCCTATTTCGATAATGTTTATTTTTCTGCTACATTCCTTTGTTTTCAGTGGTTTTATTTATTTTCAACCGATGCCTTGATATTCTACTAATAAAATTGTATGAGAATCAGCTGCTTTTGACAAAAAATAAACACTTAACTATAATTTAATTATCAACGTCATCTTATTTTATTTTTGTCGATAAAAAACATCACCTATCTTAATTACTGCTTTACAAATTATTGGAATTCGTTTCAATAGTTATTGAAAAAAAGAATATAGCAGACCCTCCCAAGTATTCTTGAAAAAGCTCGAGATAGTCTCTTCGAAAATCTAATTCATCCGATATTAATTCAAAGGGAGAGAGGTATAAACAATAAAAGTCATAATTTCTCTAATGTTTCTTTTCATTTTTTTTTTTACTGACGAGTTAATTTTAACATACATTAAAATAGTGTTTTGAATCGTTATTGTGTTTTAAAGGTGAAGTAAATCAGATGGTATAGAATGTCTTTGAAAAATCAGTAAAAAGTTGATGATTTTTCTAAATAGATTTGAATAAGTTTCATCCAAAGAAGAGCAATGATGTTCAAGTTTTGATCCATAAAGTAGAACGGGTTCAATCAATGGTAGCTTTAAAGAGAATCGAAACTGAAAATATGTCTCTCATTAGAAATATCTCTCTCTCTAAGGAGAGAGAGGTCAGGAGATTAAGACAATAAAGTCATATTTCTAAACAACAATAAATAGAAATGCACAAAATGGTTCTGTCATATTGAGGTTGAATTATTTATATTGTTAAATAATTTTAATCAACACCATGTGATTACATCATTTAAGAATCAATTGGTTGAAAACGTCAAAATAATGAAAAAATGTTAGCATTCCACATCACTTCAAGTAAAACGTTAGGAAGGAAAATCAGTATTGAAAAGTCGAATGACATATCCAAATGAAAAAAAGAAAAAAAGGTCAATTTTAACCGAAAATATCACTGTCTGCTCCGTCAATGAATGCCAAATGTTTCCATATATTGAATTGGTTAATATTACCATTACCATTGTGGTTAAACGATGAAAAAATAACCGAAGGAATCGTCGAATGCAAATGAAGAAAAGAACTGGTATTTGTATTATCAATGATTTGTGGAAAAAGTTAAACATCAAATCAACAATTACCTTTACTGTTTAGACAAACAAGGATTCAAAATAACTAAAAAAAATAAAACGGAATCTATATGAATATGGCATATATATATATATATATATATGGCATAGCATTTTAGATGCTAACAGAATCAAGCAAGCAAAATATATATACTTGGAATAAGGAATCGATAATGATAAATAAAGAGAAAATATTTAATCATATTTTCACTGCTCCCTTTTGTAGCGATCGCATCCACTCATCGCGGAATTTAATTGAAAAAAAATTATAATCAAATCCTCTTATAATGGAAGATAGCGATATGTGCAAAACGCTATAAGTTTTTTTTATTTTTTATTTTATGTATTATATGTGCGAAACGCTGAGTCTGGATAAGATAATTATTTTATTTATATATATATATTAAGAAATGAATTAAATCCAACGTATTTTTAATTTATCTGTTTAAACGTTATTATAAATGGATATTCATATTTGAGGAGATACTCTGTTATAATTTATGTATTAAACAGTATATTTAATAAGAATTCAATAAGATTTATCTAATATTCAGGCAAGTAGATGTAAGTAAATAAATACACTGTTTAATAATTAAATAAAAACACTCCTTCTATTAAAATATCATTATTCATTTAAAATAAGATTTAAACAATACACTATATATATTGTGATGAGGTTAGTGAAAGAAAAAAAAACACATTTCTTCTCTCGACGCTTTTCCCATTAATTAATCTATCTATCTATCTATTTATCTATGTATCTCTCTCTCTCTGTCTCTCTCTATCTATCTATCTATCTATCTATATATATATATATATATATATATGTGTGTGTGTGTGTATGTGTGTGTGTGTGTGTTTTGTGTGTGTGTTTTTCTCCAGCAACTTCTTTGTTGGGAATGTCTGATTGGATAAATTACAGACCTAACAGAATCAAAATCCGCTCATACTTACGAATAACCTCGCCATCTTCTTCCAAGATCATCTTCAGGGCTGCAAGTAGCACAAAAGCATATATGTCCGATTTACTCGAAAGTACTTGGGAAATAAAAATAAAAGAAACTGAAACAGATATAGCACATTTCTCTCATCCTTTAAAATCAATACACGGAAGGTTATTCGTGAGTATGAATGGATTTTGTTATAAATTAGAAGACGTAATTGTAATTTATTCAAATTATATATATATATATATATATATATATATATATATATATATATATATGCTAATACATCTATCTTTTTATCTAGAGGTAGTCTATGTTTACACATATTCTGATCATATCTAACATGCATAAAAAGAAACGAAGATTAGGTGTGTTTCAAACCTATGTCTGTCGAAAAAAATTGCAGATAACTAACACAGACACAAGCACACACTCACGATATATATGTGTGTGTGTGTTTGTATTTTATTACACACACAACATATCCACACACACACACACATATATATATATATATATATTATCATTATGATCCATTTGGATTATATACAAAATTGATCTATTACCTTATATATATATATATATATATATATATATATATATATATATATATATATATGTATGTGTGTGTGTGTGTGTGTGTGTGTGTGTGTGTGTGGTGGATGGATGGGTGTGTTTGTGTGTCTGGATCTGTGTGTATGTGTGTGTGTTTGTGTATGTATATGTGTGTGTGTGGATGGATGGGTGTGTTTGTGGGTGTGTGGATCTGTGTGTATATGTGTGTGTTTGTGTATGTATATGTGTGTGTGTGTAATGTATATCTATTTGAGGAGCAATCTTCAAGCATATTTTATGATTTTTTTATTAATTCTGTTTTATAAAATTCTTACATTCAGTTTGGTTGGCTTAAAAATTGTCCGTAGTGTCAAGTGTCCCAAACGCTGTCGGCCCCTTTTTTAGCCCTTTTCAATGGGTTTGTCTTTGAGTGTTAATTTTTTTTTTTTTTTTCATATTTGTCGGTTTAAGATGTAGTAGCGCTTATTCCGAGCCCGGAGAAAGAAATATGACTGGAATTCAAGTCGACGATTTTTATTCAAAAACAACAACTTTTAACGAATTATTTCTGTTGCTAAATAAGGTTAGATTATTACTGGGTGCCAGTTGTATAGACATTATGCAGATACATCTTAAACAGACACAGATGAAAAAAAAATTAACAACATAATTTCAAATTAATAATATTGATTTCTTTTAATCAAACCGCATTACAGATACGAATGTGTAATCACATACATCGCAGTTTTTTTGCCTAAAAATTCTTTTTTATACACTATTTTTATTCTGAAATATTTCAAAGAAACTTTCAACCGTTTTGTCTTCAGAAACCTTCTCGAACCGGAATTGGTTATATGCACTGCTCTGTCATTGACATTGGAAATAATTCGTATATTCATATTTCCTGGCATTGCCTGATCCAATGATCGAACGCCCACTCATCAGGTCGACTACTGAGTGTTTGTGTATACTGAGAAATTGTCCGGTTAGAAAAGCTGTTTCTCTGATTTTAGAGCCGTAATATTAATGTTTTCAAAAATATCGTATAACTGAATCATATTTAAAATACGTAGTTTAAACAAGAGTAAAAAGAAATACAGGCATTTAATTTAAAAAAAAATATTATGAAAGACAAGACTATTTTTTTGAAAACAAAAAGGTGTGTCTTTACCGCTTGGCGCTCACATAACTGGATCGAGGAATAAAATAGAAAAAAAAAGCAAAAATGTAATATACCATTACAGTAATATATTAAACACAGAATATCAACGTAGATTACTTTAGTTCATAGAAGATATTCCTTCATTTAACACAAGGAAGCCTGCCTAGACTTAAAATTTGTCTCAAGGATTTTAAGATGGAACTCGGAACGAGATTTTCAGATAACGCAGACCATGTTCTTGCGTACGGTATTTTTCATTTTTGTTTTAACTACATTTTTGACATATGTATGTCTTTCATAAGCCATAAGTTTTTTTTCTATGCTCTTCATATAATGCGTTAAATATAAGTTTCTTTTAACGACCATTGCAGTATATTTCCAGATTTTAATACGTTCTTCTATCTGTGATAGTTAAATGTCTTCCACCGCAAAATTGCTGATGTCTCCGTTTATTTCTTACCAACAGTTTCTTTATTCTTCTTATTCAACTCAAAACTTCCTAATTAATCGTATGCTCATTCAATCATATATAGGAAGTGTCTTTCTTTCAGAAATTTTATTCTTCTGTTACAATTCGAATCAAATTAAAAAGAAATGCATTTTTTATCACCCTTCCTTTACTTACCAAGACCTATTTAACCCTTTGAGTCTTGCATACCTGAATAAGTCTAACCGTTCTGCCTGAGCTACTGATTCAAAATTCGCAAAAAATTGCTATGCAAAGTTTTCTCTTAGATATAAAAATAGTTACAAAAAATATAATCATTATCCTTAGTAGGGAAAGCGTATGATTGCATGCTTTCATTTTATCGCCAGAATTTTGACGCTTCATGCCAAAAACGATCGTTTTTTATGCAAAACTCAATGAAAAGGCGCGGACATGTTTGTGTAACGTTTGATGACACCAGAATATTACGGCTTTTCTGATTGGCTCTTCAAAACAAGACAGCCAATAGCGAAACAAGACGCAAGTGTTTATCTACCTATAAACTGGTAGCTGGACATTAAGTCATTTTTCTCTATCAATGTTCAACCGGTGGCTGCGCATTACATCAGTTTTCTCTGCCACTAGTTAAGCGGTTTAAGGGCACAAAGGTTTAAAAAGTAATTCACTGTTTTTATTTTTTGTTTCCTCACCTTATGTGTGTTATATTCTCCAAGCCTTTATTAGTATGTGTTGCTAAACTTTCAGCTGCCTCTTTCTAATTCATTTTCTTTGGATTTCCTATTAACTTTCAAACTTCCTCCGTTGTACATTAATCGATTATCACAATTCAAATATGGGGAGGGGGATTTCGATTATACTGACTTTAAATAAACATCGACATCTGGATTGATAAAACAATAGCACTGTGTTGCTTTCATTCTCAACTCGAGTCCCTTTTTGTCGTCTGCCGTGATGTTACGCTTTGAAATTGAAGTGGCCTCAAATTCGAACATAAAAGAAAACGAATAATGATTATACTACAAAAGAAATTTATTTAATCCGGCATCGCGAGAGAGCGGAAGAAAAAAAAGCAAGGCGAGCAGAAAGCAGACAAAATAGTGACCATAATCAAAGAAACAGATTTATGTTGGTCTAGAACATTCTATCATTAAACAAATGTCAGATTTAGACAGATCAAGGAATGTATAGCATTTATAAAAGGAGTAGATATCGACTGATTTGGAACCGGTTGGCCATATTCGAAAGGACGCTTATGGTTGGATCAAAAAGATTCTGACGTTTAACAAAGTCTGAGATTAACATAAATCAAGGAATGGATAGCATTTATAAAAGGAATGGATATAAACTGATCCAAGACTAGCTGGTCAAAATCAAAGCAAGTCTTATTCTGTTGTTTTACGTTTCAAGACCAAGCTTGTATTGTAATACTTCGTGATGTAATGCTTTGAAATTGAATGATTCAAATTATAATGACAGAACAAAAGGTAGAAGGAAAGTTATACAAATTATTTTTAATCTGACTTACTGAATGAAGGGCAGAAAAAAAGCGAGACGAGCAGGAGTCATACAAAATATTACCGTAATCGAATATACAGTTTTAGGCTGCTCTAAAACATTTTCACTCTTAACAAAGCGTCAGATTTAGATAGATCAAGATATTGATATCATTTATAAAATGAGTAGATATAATCTGATCACACTTTGGTCATAATCGAACGGATGTTTACAGACTGAGGTTTAACAAAGAGTAAGATTTATATACATCAAGGAATGGATATTATTTATAAAAGGATTATCTATGGGCTGACTCCGAAATGGCTGGTCATAATCGCAGAAACAGTTATACACTGATCAAGAACAATATAACGTTTAAGATTATATTAAGAGAAGAGGAATCGTGGAGTAATGGATAGCTCCTTAGATTGATGAATCGGAGAGACAAGGTCGAAATCCACTCGAATCTTCTTCTTCTCCATCCAGCTATGGGTAAATAGCAGAACAGACTGGGTTCTATAGCCTTGGATAGCAACTGGTCTACCACAGAAAGCAATGACAACCTATTGTGGGAAAAATCCGACTTGTCAGTTATGTACCGAAGGATACATGATCAGCTCGGTGTGCATGGACATAATCAAAGAGGGATATAGGAATTGATATCATTTATAAAAGATGTAGTTATAGATTGATCACAGACAAGTTGGTCATTATGTATGGAACAGTTATATAGTGATGGAGAACATTCTGATGTTTAAAAAGGAGTAATATTTAGAAGGATTAATAAAAGGTGTAGATAAAAACTGATCCTGATATGTTTAATCATAATCAAAGCAACGGTTAATCTCTTATTTCACTTTTCAAGGCATATCAAGTTTTCTAATACATCGTGTTGAAAATATCACTCGAGTAGAAAGTAAGAAATAATTTTTCGGGGCATGAAATATCAGTATACTATATCAATGTAGCCAGTAGAAAATATATAGCAACAAATGAATCGATTCAATGTTCATATTTTAAACGTATGTGTAACGAGATGGGCAAACAATGGTGATTTCGTTAGTGTCAAATACAGGATCATACATGAAGGCGGACGAAAAAATGAAGCGGAGTAGGATTGGTATTAGACTACGATATGAAGAAATGTTTTTTTTTTTTTAATAATGTCAACTATCGGAAGGAATTCTTGTCATTAAACTGAAAGGAAAGCTTTTCAACTTATCTATCATAGCACAAAGTAGACATGGATAAATTGAAAAGTTTTAATTTATACTAGATAACGCCAAGACTCAACGCAAATCGCAAGAAATATCTAGAGTCATGGGAGAGCTGAATTCAAAACTAGGAAAGGAGAGACATGGTAAAATATTTGGTTAATTCCTACCTGTAACTGGTAATGAACACGGCGAGGCATGGTTCACAATGGTTCACGTTGAATAATCAAGTAATAGACAACGCCTGGTATCAAGAACACACAAGACGTATATGGACATAGAGTAGAAATGAATTTAAATCGACTTTATACCTATCAATACGAAATCCAGAAATGCAATTTTACCATGCATGCATAAGCAAGTGCCGTGGAAGCGACCACCCTCTAGTGATATGTAAACTGTGAAACTACGGAAATTGAGCGTGCTAAGGCAGTAACTAAATTCCAATACGACCGGCTTCTGAATGATACGAATGTGAAGGAGAAATATAAGGACATTTTTAATATACGATACAATAGATAATATGAGAATGGAAACTCAAATTGGGACACATTAACTGGAACTTTAGTAACATCAGTATTCGAGATCACTCCAAAGAAAAATCGACAATATAAAAAAGAATGGATGACAGATGAAATTTTGGACATGATTAAAGCAAAGACAAAAAACAATGCTAATATATTGCGTAGAATATTCAACTCAGTGCACAGAAATCAGGAACAAATGCAGGCAAGTTAAAGACGAATGGCTCAATGAAAAATATTCAGAAATAAGAATAATGTTTATCACAGATATCCGTAAAAGAGATGACAACTGACAAGGCAAAAAGCATGTCCATCAACGGGATGAATAAAATCCAATGAAGGGATACAGATATTAGAGTAACAGAATATAATTAAGAGATAGAATTAATACATCTGAGAACTCTTCCACATAAAAGAGAACAAATAAATAAGAACCAAATTATTAAAGAAGGACAAGAATTATTAAAGTCTGAAATGGAATCAGATTGGATAGAAAAAAAGCAGCGGGGTCAGACAGAGTTGCTGGCAACATTGGATGATTTCGATTATAAATGAATAAATGAATTATATAACAGAAGAGATATATTGGAAGACCTAAATATATCTATTTTCATAGCACTTCCAAAGGAGCCATGTGAGAACAAATGTGAACAACAAAAGGCAATCAGCCTAATGAGCCATATAACAAAACATATAATCTGAAATGTGATGAATAAAACATGCAGAAGATTCAGACCAGAGATAGAAAAGGAACAGTAAGTGTTCTGAAACAAGGAATGCAATATTTATGCCTAGAATGATATCATAAAGTGCAATACAAATCCAGAATGATGTTTACTTCTGTTTTATAGATTATTTAAAAGCGTTTTATAAAGCAGGTCAAAAAGGACATTTTGAATTGATATGTAACTGTCAAATGTTTAGGATGAATATTAGAACAATATATGCTATCGGCAGTTTACGAGATAGAAAACTCTTCATTCAAACCACTTGCTGCCCTGTAGTCCTTGCTTCATTTAACTTCCGGGGGAAGGGACAATGTAAATTCAACATCCGGCTGCAAAAGGAAACGGCAACCCATTGCCCTATTATGTCTTGAATATCACTATGAAAAACAATTGTGAAATGGATGAGAGGGGTAATCATAGCCGTGCAAAATGAGCTGATTGATAAATAAATAAATGAAAGAATGAATGAATTGTAAAAATATCTCGTTCCAAGTCAAGGAAAGGTAATATGTATTGTCGAAGCTCTGAAAAAATAACGGATTTTAGGTTTAACTGAAAAACGTACGTCTTGCATTTTTTTTAACATTCTGAGCCCTGACCACCGCTTTACCATTGGTAGAGAAAAATGACGTAATGCCCAGCCACCAGTTGAACAGTGTTAGAGAAAAGTGACTTAACGCCCAGCTACTCGTTGAACGGTGGGTAAACACCTGTAGCTATTTTCATATCTACCGTGAAAAGTTACATACCAATAATTTGTAAATTTTGACACAGGACCTCAAGCAGTAAGGGATAAAATTGTTCAGGAACGCAAGGCTCAAAGGGGTAAAGTAATATAATAATTTAATATAATTTACAATTATGTCTTTAATTTATTTTATTTATTATATATATTATAATTATTACATATATATATATATATATATATATATATATATATATATATATATATATATGTGAAAATATATAGAAAATAGGAAAGAACTGTTGAGGTAGATCCAAAGTTTCTTAGTGTTTTAGTTATTATTTTTTTTAAAAAATAGTGCTCGATACAAATGTAAAGCATAAATATAATTATTTATTTAAAATATGATTCCAACTCATGAGTTGGAAACATGAGACCTCTTATGTCGCGAGTAGGAATCATATTTTTAAATAAATAATTATATATATATATATATATATATATATATATATATATATATAATTATTATTTATAAAAAAAAATTCTAACATATATATGTTATAAAATCACTACAAAAATAGCCATTTTGTTTCAACACTCGGTGTCTTATCAAGTGATCTTTTAAGAATAGTAAATGTTGGTTATTGGAATTCATTCCGTATATACCAATTATATACTTGTATATATATATATATATATATATATATATATATATATATATATATATATATATATTGTTTTTTTTTTTATTATATTTATTTATTTTAACAATTAACCTGAAAGTCGTTTGTCTTATTGTTACTTTGTGGTTTTACTTACCTAAAGTTATATTTATGTATTTTCTTCTCTCATTCATTTTTTTTATCAATTGATAGTTTAAGTGTACTTTCAAAAAGGAAGTATAAACTATTTTATTGAATGTGAAATAATCATTTCGTAATATCTGAATATTTTATGCTTAAATGACGATTTATATTTTCATTTTTGTTTCTGCTAACTTCTTTTATAACGTTAACAAACTTTTCAATATCTCGTTTTCTTTATTTACTAATTCTCAATTTGACTTGCTTTCTGGGGCTTTTGCTTAACTAAGGTTTTATATATTTTAAAAGAATTGATCATTTTGAGGACCTTATAAAACATATATAATGTTTATAGACGTACAATGTATATGTTTTAAAGCTTGTCATAGCCGGGAAATAGTTGGGAAAAACATCCATTGTCTACAAATGCTTCGGTAGAATACGTCTCAAACAGTCACTGACGACAACGTTCAGCTCACAGCCGGAGAATAAGCGAAGACGGAAAACTGGCACCTCATAACTAACAGCCTTGGGAGATTTCCTAGAGCTTGACAGTTCAGGAAGGCAGTCCATGTCCAGGAAGGAAAACCCTGGTAGCAAACCTCTGCTACCTTACGGTCATATTCAAATCAAGATATTCACAATTATTATTTACTTGATTCCTTTCACACACACACACACACACAAACACACACACACACACACATATATATATATATATATATATATATATATATGAATACTGAGTTGGTACAGATAGAATAAAATTCCAATAACCAAAGATAATATTTTAAAAAGAGCTCTCAATTCAAAGTAAAGAGAATAATATTAAATAAAAAATTATAACATAACCATGTTACAAAATAGCCATCACTTGACAAGACACTAGAAGTATTGAAACAAAATGCCTATTTTTGTAGTGATGTTATAACAGGCGTATGTTATAATTTTTTCAAGAGTTATCAGTTATTTTATTAGTATTTATTTGTTTTTGTACAACAAAACTCAAGGTCGTTTGTCTTATTGTTATTTTCGCTTTTTGCTCACCTAAAGTTATAGTTTTATCACTTGATAGTTCAGGTGTTGTTTCTGTCTAAAATGCAGTATAAATTATTTTATTTTATGTTAAATAATTTTATAATCTCCGAGAATTTTAGGCTTAAATGACGATTTGTATTTTCATATTTCATTCTGTTATATTATCTCTAAAATGTACAAAATTTCGATATTTGTGTTTGTTTATGTTCGACTATTTCATTATTTGTCTTGCTTAATAGTGTTTTTGTTTAAGTAAAGTTTTCATATATTTAAAAACCGTTGCTTGGAACTTTCTAAAATACGTAATGTATATAATGTATATAAGTGCATTATGTTTCAAATGTTGCCATAGCTGGGGCGGGGATGATAGGAACAAACTCTCGTTGTCTTCGTGATTCCTTAGCATGCGTCTCAAATTGCAACTGACAACAAAGTCAAGATGCAAGCCGGAGAATAGGTGAACGCGGATAAATGGCGCCTCATAACCAGCTGATTCGGATAGATGGAGATCGACATCCCAGCAAGGCTGTTCACCTAGTTGACAGAAAACCATGATTTCAAACCCCCTCTGCCTTGCCGTCATATGTAAAGCACAGAAAAGTCTATGGAAATAAATCCAAACAGAAAACCCAAAGTGGATCCCGGAAGACGGTTGGTTGTCAACACTGACAACATTCCGGAAAACTCCTTCAGCCAAGGCGTCCCCAAATATAATGACCTGTATTCCTTTGGATCTTGTCGATGAGGACGAGAGGGGAACAATGTTGTTTGGAAGGCGCAGATACTACATATACCATCGCCAGTCTAAGGGAATTAAAACACTGAAGGTATGTCTTGCAATATGCTGCTTTGAATGTCACCCCAGTTGTGAGATCGGGGAGACTGGTGGCTACAGCGGCGCGAAAGTATAAACTGAATAAATAAATGAATTATTAGAATAAAGGAATTATATTATAATAATCCAGTATATGTACTGCCAGCAAACTCACTTCACACTGGTAGAAAATTAGGTCAGTGAATGTACAAAAATGGAAAGTGTGTAAGACAAGGGTGAGTCTTCTCACCGGATTTATTAAACCTATACATGAAGCGACTCTGAGAGGATTATTAGACCTACCATTATTTATTATCGGTGATCACAATCTTAACGCTATAAGAAATGCATATGGCCTAGGATTGATAGCAGACAGAGAATGGAATCTCTTAATAAGAATGCATGGTTGTTAGCAAGAAGGACAGTCCAACATGCAAATTACAAATTTGAAACACGAACATTAAACAGATACAACAATTTCAATATCTGGGAAATTTATCAGCTGAGAGCAGGTAGTGGGCCAGTGAAAACATAAGACTCAGTGGGATAACGAAATTTACCATTCACACGCAGTATTACGAAACAATTTTCATCAGAAAAGAATGATATAGCAGTGTATGTTTTACAGTCTCCTCACAGATAAAAAAGAGACTTGAAACAACAGAAATGTGTTCTACAGAAGGATACTGAGAACATCATGGATTGAACATTTGAGTAACGACGAAGTTTTAGAGAAAATGGAAAAAAATCACTTATATATAGCATCAGAAAGAGACATTTAAAATTGCTAAGACCTTAATGAGGAAAGAGGGCTTAGAAAATTTAACACTGACAGAACAACTTGAAAGCAAGAGGGGGCAGAATAAAGCAGGACATAAACTACCTAACGGCCTTATGTAAATGGTTGCTAGAAGAGGGATTAGAAGAGATAGTGAAGAGATAACGTTTACTGAGAGATACAAAAGACATGAAATTGTGGAGAGCCATGATCGCCCACGTACTGAAGAGTGGCAGCACATAGAAGATGAAAAAGAAGAAGAATTGATTTGAATCATGAAAACTTTAAAATCTCTCTTTCTAATATCCAGTATTAGTCTGATATGTATAGAATTATGTAACATATTTCTCCACATATAGATCTCCGAATTGACATATGGCGAATTTCTAGGCAGTATAAAAAATTCTGCTAAAACCTCAATGATTAAGGATTCGACAAAAGGGGTTTTGATTGCTAAAAGACAAATTTGAAATATTAAAATCAAAGGAGTATATGAGAGAAGTATTTTAACAGAGGACGGGAAGTGTGACTCTGAAATCCGAAGATGCATTAAAAACAAAGAAAAGAGTACTGAAGTGTTAAATAATATCATTCGTCCGATATGACACTTAATGTGGGACAGTCTCCTCGTGGATGAACATGGGACTTGAATCAACAAAAATCTGGTTCTACAGAAGGATGCTGAGAACATGCAAGCAACGATAAAGTTTTAGAGAAAATTCAAACAAAAGGACACTTATACTTAATATCAGAAAATGACAGTATAGATTTGTAGGGCACATAATACGGTTTGGAAAATTTGACACTCACAGGAGAGATTTGGGACAAAAGGGATAGAGGAAAACAACGAATATCCTACTTAGTGACCGATGACGTCGGAGCAATGTTTAAGAAACATAATTAAATTATAACATTTATAAAGCGCTCCAAAGTAGAGTGAATTCCTGATAACAAATATCCTGAAGGAATACGGCAAGATATATTAAATGCCCGGTCAATGAAGAACGAATTCTAAAGTTGATATTACCATTATCGATTCCAATGACTTTGCTCTAAAACACATAGTATGATTAATTAGCTCCACCCAAGAAAAAAGAAGAAAACAAAGAAAACCTGCGCATATCTGTGATGTTAGGAATATAATTAATTGTTCTGCGTTGTAATCGACGGACATTAAAAGCTATTATTAATTGAAGCAATTATCATTACGGATTGACTGTTATCGACGGCAGTCACACTCGATGTAAAACGTAGTTGTAAGTCGTACTATGTTACTCATTCGGTAAAGGTATCTGTTAATTAATTCCATTACAAGCAACATCTTGGATTGATCACGAATATACACACATACAACAAATAGGTAAATAGGTAGAGATGAATCAAGGATAAATTATATCAGTTATAATGTCCTATCAAGGCTAGGCTCAACTTTGATTTAAAAGGCAGAATAGAAATTGAACAATCATATTCAAACGTGTATAAAATTGCTAGCCGGATCAAGGAAACGGATTCACTTATAAAAGTTCATTTTTATAACTGATATCCTTTCCTGGATCCGTCAAAATTAAACATTGTGATCTAAGTTGCAATGATTTGATCAGACTAATCTGATCATTTAGAGTCAGTATTCTTGATATATAGCTGGCCTTATATTAATGGTTTCTTTCCTTGATCAGCTCTTTATCAATTATATATACTACTCATACTCTGACTATTGTGCTCATTTTGTTGTTAGCAACGTTCGGTCACTTTGATCTGGCTTTTCTCAGGTGTATACCGATGAGTATAACCTACAAACAATTCTGAACCGTACCCTTTAACTTATCTACGAAGGAAAATGCTTTATTTAGTACTGTTCATTTATTACATGTCAGTTTCCATTCATTGCAAGTACAAACTGCACGACGCAGCGATTGAAATCACAAGCGTTTTGTCACCAAATTCACAAACACTTTTATTCATTAGGCCATTTTATCAATATTAATTTGTTTTTGATCCGTCTAAATTTGCAGCTTTCATAAAATTTCGAATGTTCTAGATCAGTCAATAGCAGTACCCTTGATGACGGTCAGTATGTTATTGATTACAGTGAATTAGGTGTAAAGTAAGTGGTAGTATATTTCAGCGAAGTGGTGATACGGAATGTGGAAATATATTGGTCCAGGGCCTACATTCCACTCCGCCAAATGTTCCCAAGAAGCCGGATGTCTACGTAGGTGCTGCGGTTTTAGAAGTTGGTGAAGCAACATCGGACGTGAGGGATGGGTAAACTCAACAGACCCGTTGCAAAAGAAAACAGAAAGCCATTGTACTGTTTGGGCTTGAGTGTCATTATAAACGACAATATTAACAGAAATAGGACGGATGGTGACCAGAACAGATTGAATGATTACTAATCTTGATTAACATCCATCAATATCAAACATACCATTCTTTGATCTGTCTAAATCCGACGCTTTGTTAAACACTAGAATATTATTGATCATTCTAAAATCGTTCCTTTGATTCTGACCAAGCTACTTGGGATCATTCTATATCTAATCCTTTTTATAAAAGATATCTTTCTTTGATCCGTCTAAATCTGACGCTCTGTTTAAAGCTAGAAAATTATTGAGCCCTCTAACACCGACCCTTTGATTATGACCAAGCTGCTCGGGGTCATCCTCTATTTAATCTATTTTATAAACGATGTCATCATCATATATATATATATATATATATATATATATATATATATATATATATATATATATAATCTTCATTTGAGTACTATGTCTCCTCTTTATCAGACTGCATTTCTTACTTTTATAAGTGATACCCTTTCCTTGATCAGTCTCGCAATTTTATCACCGTTGAATATGCCTGTTCAATTTGTAACAAGAAGATGCTGATTCTAATAAAGTGATAAATAAAGGGAAATAAACATTTTCTAATATTTCTCAAAAAGTTCAATTTAGATGCAAAAAAATGGTTAAAGGAATTTATAAAAGAAAACTACCCAAAATGATGTTAACGTTTAACAAGTGCATAGATTTTGTCTGATGAAAAGATAAGCTTGCTCTTGTTCATGAAGTTGCTAACATTTACGTACAGATTAACGTACATCAAATAATTAGGTAAGATCAGAATTTAGCTGAATCATCTAAACGAATTATTTAGTAATGGATATAGATATAGACTGATCCCGAACATGATGATCTTAATCAAGGAACGGTCATAGACTGATCAATAACTTTCGAACGTTCATCAAATCTTCAGATGTCGACGCAACAATTACAAGTTGACATTTATAAAAGGAGTTTATTAAAAGAACAAACCAAAATGAAGTAAAGATTCTGAAGGGAACAGATAAAGGGCGTTCGTTAAATCAACTTTCGATTACGCACGAAATTGCTAATATTTATCTAAACATAAGCGAAATATTGTCGGTAACAATTTGGAATAACGACTTCAAACAATTTTGGATCGCCGAAACGCAGATTCCCTGTGGATGTTCTACAAACATTTTAATGACAATTGTTCTGATAAACTTCCTTCTTTGGTACCATGAATTGATTGGCAACTAAATCTCATCATTTTACTGATCGAAAATTCTACATGTGGCTGTAAGGATAAAGAGAGCGCTTATCTCCCTCGGTGGAGACTAATCACGTGGTCACAAGATAGCTGTTTAATGACATCATTCCATACAGTGATTAAAGTGGCAGTTAAATTCAGTTTGTTTTGCTGCAGCGAAACCGAAATTTTGTTTCCTTTGGTTCGGAAAGATGCTAAATCTGTGTCACCAACAGCTTACAATACATGATAACGTTTCCCTTTGGTAATATATCGTTTCAAGGTATAGAATGAAACTCCTGTTCGTAGAGCTCAATTTTCGAAAACCCAAAATACAAAATTCGCTGTTTCCCATTCGTGGAATATGCCCTCGCCTGGCAAATAGATGAATGCGGCCCGTTGATTCTCGAGCAATGATATTGCTTCTCCAGACACACGAGTATATCCCTATTATAGTAAGAACCTTCCTTTTTCTTCTTATTGCAATAACCTTTGCCATGTAGATATATGTGATATATTATTTCTATCTATCTATCTATCTATCTATCTATATATATATATATATATATATATATATATATATATATATATATATATATCAATTATTTTGCAGAATTTTATACTAGAAGAATTGAACGTTTTGTATGATACGAACATGTATGAATACATGCATTCAGTCCTGATATATGATCCGAACATGGTTTTCTTTACACCATCTATAACATTAATTATTAATTTACCTGTTTTATATATATATATTTATATATATATATATATATATATATATATATATATATATATATATATATATATATATATATGATTGTGTGCATTCTTATTTGACGATATGTACTTGTATTCATATGTACGTGTATATATTGTGTAGCTTTATATGTCTTTTAATTTTAAATATTAACTTACAATCTCTTTTCTCGCCAAAAAGAAAAGCGAGAAAACAAGAAAGACATAAAGTATAACCCCTAAAAAAGAAAGACAAAAGATGTATTCTCAAAAATAAGAAAAGGAAAAGAAAGAAGGACAAGAAATATTCATTTAAAAAAAAGAACAGCGAGAAAGAAAGTTAAGATATAATCTCTTCTCAAGAGAAAAAAAAGAAGAAAGATAAAATAAAGATGATATGGAAATGTAAGGAAGCAAAACAAAAAATGTTGATAATGGGACAACCAATCAAAATCGTCGATATTTGGTAAGATATCGATACAAATTTAACAACCAATGAAAATCGACTATATTTGGCAAGATATCGATACAAATTCAAATCCAACGTAAACAGATGGTCTGATGTAGAATTAATTAGATACAATGTAACGTCACACGGACAGTTGATACTTTTAACAATAATTATATAATAGTGTGTAAAAAAAAATCTGTACGAACTAAAAAAGGAAAACCTGAAAAATTAATAAAATCATTATTTACATTATTCGGACTATTGTCCTCATCTTTGTCGCCATATTTATCAAAACTTTTCGGCCGTTGTACGCTTCGGCCTTCTTCGGGTGGTTGGAATTTCGAACTGAACCCTTTATTTCGCTCACTGGGATAGAATGTTCTTGTTCCCCGTGCCATGTTTGATGGATGTCAGTTATTAGTTATCTCCTCTGAAAGTTCTCCACTGCCTTAACCGGGTATTGAACTCACACTCTCTGGGTCCTGTCACGGGATCTAACCAACGCCTTTATCCACTGTGCCATGTGTCGTTGAGGATAAAGGCGTTGGTTAGATCCAGTGACAGGACCCAGAGAGTGTGAGTTTAATACCCGGAGATAAATATGGTGACAAAGATGAGACCAATAGTCCGAATAATGTAAATAATGAAACATAATACCTCATCTCAGAAATATAGACAGACTAATAAAATCATAAAATAGAAAAATGGAATACAAATAAAAAATGAGAAAGGTAAATGAATCAACGAAAACTGAAAAATACACAGATCACATAAGTAACTCATATAAATAATTAAACAATAAGATAATAAATTCTATAAAATTAACCTTAATAGATTATGACAGTTAACAAAAGAGTTTTTAAATGTAATATTAATAAAATAAAATTGGTAGAAAATGTTAAAAGCTCAAAATATCATCCGAACGTAAATAAAATTGGTAGAAAATGTTAAAATCTCAAAATATCATCCGAACGTAAATACCTCTATATAAAATATAACCAGTATTATTAATGGAATAATGTATAATAGCTTCCTACTAAACTTACTAAATGTAGGTTAAAATATTTAGTACAAAGTTCTGCATTAAAAAAGTGATAATAAAATTTCAAAGCTTAGTAAAATTGTAGAGTCAATGGCGAAATGTACTTGCAATTAACGTTCATTTCCTTGATTTAACAACTCGTCACTATCTAAAACTTTCATTATGTGTATTTTCTCATGTAAACACAGGAAACAAGGTTCATATAAGGATCTACAGATTCTAGCTAGTATTAAAATGTTCCGTTTATCTTTAGGGGTTTTATTTTCTTCTTTTAACTCCCGAAAATATTTTGAAAGCGAAGTTCTATGTCGATAAGTAGCATTAATAATATTTTTTCTTTCGAACTTCTCATCTTTCGAACACTTTTCCGATTTGTTGAATTCCTGTCAAAAACGATCATGAAAAAATTAAATGCAATGTCAATCGACATATACTTTCTCCTGAAGACATTTTCTTTTAATGTCCTTTTTCATCAGTAAAGTTTTCTCAGTGATCCCTTGCGTCTTAGCGACATTATCGCCTTGCTTGGGGAATTCCTCCCGAATAAAGAAACATCAAAAATTAAGCTAAGAGTGAAAATGAAGAGACGATGCTTTTACAATGGAACAAATTAGAAAACACCGATAACACAAACTGACTAGCCAAGACGCCTTAAATAAAGTAATCATTGTCAGTAAAATGAAGTCTGTCGCAGTCTGTTCAAGGCACGCGACAAGACCTCTGTCTTCGGGCAGAGGATGACAAGACATCCGTCTTCGGATGGAGGATCACTCAGTCACTCTGTCTGAGAAAAACAAACCCGAACCCATTTTTGAGTGGGTTAGGTAAATTTTGATAGGTATTTTGGGAGAAAAACGCTCGGGCTCGAGTAGTAAACTTGACATTTTGTGGCATGTAGTCCGCTCTGTCCCAGGCACGCGACAAGACAAGTGTGTAACAAGACCTCTATCTCTGGATGGAGGGTGACTCAATAAGTCTTCTGTCTTCGGATAGAGACTCTACGTAGAATAACAGACAGGTTCGAGTTCGCTGTCTGGTTTGCTACTGACAAGACATCTGTCTTCGGGCATAGGGTAAGTCAGTCGGAGCTCTGTCTTCGGATAGTGGCTCGGCTGAGAAAAAAAGAGCAGTACATTACCCGAGCCAATTTTGGGGAAGCTGTGTAAATTTTGACCAGTGGCCCGGGTGAAAATGCTCGGGTTCCCCACAGTTAACATGACCTTGTGTCCCATCTAGTCGGCAGTGGGGCGACCGTTGATTATCCGTCCGTTCAAGTCAGTCTAGAGTTCGTTAATGTTTACCCAGACCGATTCAATTCTTGCCACGTTCAGGACGTGTTTTTGTTGTTATACGATTGCAACTGATTTTTTGTGTTTAAAGCTCTGTTATAATTTAGGTTAAGTTAATCTCTTATTTTTTACGCTCTTTACTGACTTTTTTGTGTTAAAGTTATTTTGGATTTTCTTTTTCACCCTCCCCATCATATTTATTTTACTTGCTACTGTAACATCTACTTTCAGTTCCAGGTTCAGTAATATATTAACTGAAATTTTGTGTACATTATATTTTAATTTTCAGTTTTCTTTATTTTTCAGTCCTTAAACTTTTTTTCTATCTCTTCTCTTTTTGCTTAATCCTTTTTGTTTTCATTTTCTACGTGTTATTTCGTGTTGTTCTATAAAGTTCATTTGTTCTCCGCCAAGCCACAAGAAACGTTTAATTTTAGTGTGAATTTTTCTTTCCGTTTCTTCTCTTTATATTTATTTTCTGTTCGTACTTACGTCGGCCATTTTGTTTAATCGGTTAAAATTCGATTTTTTTTCTAACCTTGCCTCATGTTTCTTTTTTATTTCTTTCATAATTTGTTGATTTTGCTGGAATTAATAAAAAAAAAGGAAACATGTTTAGTGAATTGCGTTGTTTCTGTAAATTTCTTTTTGGTTTAACTGTATTTTTGTTCGATTTTTGTTTTTCAGTGTTAAATTTGTTTTCCTTCATTTCAAGATGGACTTTGTTTTAATTTGTGTAAACTTTTCATGTCAAAACTCTTTTGTTAAACCAGCTCTTGTTGGTTTATTCTATCATTGTCCTCGTAATTTTTTTTAATTGTTCTCTATCTATTTAATCTTTTAAGGATATTTCCGTTTTTCGTTAAAAAATGTGAGGGGAAGAAAAGTAACTTACAGTAAGCTTAAATAACCGATAAATGTCGAATAATTAAAAACGACCTGTTCGGGCCGAAAAAGAAAGTCTCTCCTGATAAAAACACTTCATCACCAGTGACTACTAAGAACGGAGCCATTACAAAAATGTTGACGACCAAATAGATTCAAGAAAATATAATGACGCCAAGAATTGCCAAAGTTAAGAAAAGATGTTAACAACTGACTCCAATGGCAACAATAAAGTCAAAGAAGAAAATGTAGTGTGAGCGGACTTGCTAAAGTGCATAATCAACACGATGGAGTTCCAGAAGAGAGCCAAGAGTGACACACATTTTATCAAAGATGAGCTCTTGGTAGACCTTGAAGAATTACAGAAGTTTGAAAAAAAATTCTGTCAGTCTTTGTGGTGGGCAGGCCTTCGCGCAAAATTTGTAGCTCCACAGAAGACACCGTGATAAAATTGTTGACGTCCCTGAGTGTCAAATCTCTGTTAGTCATTAAAGGAATTTTTTTTTTTTTATGTGGGACATATTGTCACCCACGCCTGCCAACTGAATATGAGTGCAGTTGGAGGACCACTATGGTTGCTTACCTGGATCGATTTGGGCAGATACTCAGTGCTTCCTTCGACGACCTGAACGGGGTTGTGGTGAAGTTTCGAAATCATGATTGATCTTAAAGCTTTCACCCCACTCACCAACTGCCTGTATGTAGAGGGCCAGAAAATGACGGTTATTTTGACAAGCCTTAATGGGAATTTCTCTTCTGCCTTCCCTGAGAAGATTTCTTCTGGAGTTCCTGTCCACGCCAAGAAAATAACCCTGGGCCTGAGTCTGTTATTTAAAAGCCCCTGTTGGATCCATTTCTCGGCCTCCATTCTCCGAAAAACCTTTGCTTACCACTTGTGCGGTTGCGCGGAAATGTCAGGTCCTTGGTAAGACCAAAGGGAAGCTCCAGACAAGCGGGGGCTCTATGCCCAGAAACCACCACGGCAAAAGGCACACACAGGCCCACTCCCTTTTCGAGTTCCAAGGATGATGTCCCGACCACATTTACAGAAAAGACCTGACAGCAAAGACTGCAATACGAGCCCAGTTTCGAGACTTTTGAAAGATCGGAGCAACTAAAAGAATCGATAAGGGTTAAAAAAAGAAAAAAAAAGAAAACAGAAACATCTGTGAAAAAATTGGCCCTTCTTCCTTGGCACCATCCTCCGCATCTCTCAAAAATCTGGTCATAGCTCCACTCTATGACCAAATTATAAAGTCCCACCACAACTCAAATGAACACACTGAAAATCGTTCCCACTACCTAATCCCCCCCCCAAAAAAACGGCCACTTCTGTACACATTCGTGATCAATCCCCTTCAACTTCTCCATGAACTCACCTAAGAAACTACAAAAACAGACAAGAAAACGTAACCCATCAGTCGAGAATCACTGACAAAAGAATAAATTCTAACCCCCTTATAATAATGGAGAGTGCATGTGCTGAGAGATACCTGAGCAGGCAGATAAAATAAATACACAGTTAAGGAAAATTAAAATTTAAAAATTCTGTCATACTTGAATGAAATCAACGGAAAAGTCGTTGAAGTTCCTAAAAATGCCTTGAAAGCAGAACGGGTTTTGTGTGTCGCAAATTCTGGACAGTGAACACCAAAAATGTTTGCGGTTTTAACAAGACGAAAATGATGCATTCTCCACGTTCGGACCGTTGTTTTTTTTATTTTTTACGACGAAAATATCAAATATTTAAATCAGTTATTTGATGGCACCATCAAGAGTGAGATGACACAAGTTATCGGTGTTTTAACTGTCCATGATTAATGCAGATCCCCAAACCAAGTTTTTGAACGCAATGTGGGCTCTTGTTTTCGTGCTGGAGGTAACTATAAAGGATAAGTTATTCGCCTCATTGCGGCTTATGCGCCAAATAACTGTGCTCAGCGAACTGATTTCTTTCGGCGTATCGAGACGTTTATGACAACTTCTGGTCGGGTTTTTTTTGCGGATGACTGGAATGACGTTCTTGAACCCGATATAGATCGTATAGGGATTAGATCCGGTACTAATAACTCTGATGTAAAGCCATTTGAGGACTTTATCAACAAGTTCGATCTTGTTGATAAGTATAGTAATGAACACCCCAGGAGGTAGTGTGGTCTTGGTTAGATAGAATAATTCGGTTTGGTGGTAACTTCTAGCTACCTTGACTGAGTTCCAGTTAAGACAGTCCATATATTCTCTTAGTTTGTTTTCCTTCTATAGCTTACTCGGATCATAGTATCGTCCTGGTTCGTGCAAACTTAGATAAGCTTGGATGGCTGGCTACTGGAAAATGAACGCACCATTATCTGGTGACCGAGATATCCAGGAGCAGCTACTACTAATGTTTCGGCGATAAATAACAGCGAGTGTGATTGGGAATACGTGGAAGGTTTATAGAAATTTAATAGATCGTTTGTTTCTGATTATTGTCGTCGACTGAGCTTAATTAGGTTAGCAGTATAAGCGACTAAATCCCTTAATACTAGGGAAGTGGCGTTACCTAAGAGAAAGATGCCCTCTCTGCTTATCAAAAATAAACAAGCTCTTGTATTTAGGGCTGGCTTTAAAAATAATGTCACCGGAGTTAACGAATATCGCCGCTCAACTTGCGTACAGAGGAAATTAGAAATGTATCCAATAGGTATATCGCTTGCGTAAAATTGCCGGCTAATCAGACCGTAACTACAAACGCGGGATTATGCGAGGCTTTTCGGGACTACTTTCAGGATCTGTTCAACAGGAGAGTGGTCTGATCCCTGCTCAGTTCGATGTGGTCGACTTTCTTCGCTTGGAGATAGTTGAAGCGGCTGAATCTCCTTACACGGTGCAACCACTTCGGAAAAGTACTCTTGTTTCTTCTGTCGGGCAGGGCCGAGATTGAGGAATTCGGAAAAGAGATTAGAATGTACAAGACGGTGACAGGGGTCAAGATCATTCGCGATATATCTGTTGACTTGCGCTTCTCTTTCGGGGCCTTTTCTCTGGACAGTTGAGCCGATCAAGATATTTGAGTCTGGTTCGGTCCAGATTTGTAGCTGGAAATGAATTGTTGGTGTTGCGGAAGAAGGTCGAGAAACCACTTCGTCTGTGGTCCCGGAGGAATCTTTTCTTTAGAGGTGACTCGAGAGTATGTTTCACACACCCGTATAACATAACACTGACATTAGCTAGGGTCGTATTCTCGTTCTTGCAGGGAAATTTGTTGCTTCCACCCTTCTGAAATGGTTTGATTATACCCAGATTCAGTACATACTTAGCATCGCTTTCCTGAAATTACGAATTCTGGAATGAAGACGCCAGTGCTTTATGCCGACGCGCGTGATCCTTCTATTAGGAATGACGGTTTGGTCACAAATTCCTCTTACAGACAACGGATGGACTTTCCGAAGTCTAAGTGTTGTTAACTAAGACATTATATCAGGGGTCCGTTCAAGATGGTCTGATCGGCGCCATCGGTTTAACGAAGCAGGAGGATTGAGCCTGCATTTAATTACCTCATTAACGAAGAGACATCATTCATTTCGCTGGTGATGCGAAAAGTACTCTGGGTCGGCAAAAACTTTTTTTATCGGGCTTGGGAAATTCTCCCAAGTGCCTTCGCTGTGGTGAGCTGGTAGAGACCCTGGATCACGCCTTCTTCAACTGCAAGGTCCTTGTCCCGTTGAGCAAGTTTACTGAATACACCTTAGATCTTATGCTGCACGGAAAGTTCAAGTCCTTTCAGGCCAGATCTGTTTGTAGCAATGTGGTAACGTCGTTGACTAAGGCTCTTTCTGTTCTCGCGCTTACTAGAAATTATATGAATCGTGATATGGACGTGATATGGACGACGTGAAAAGATGGCTTTCTATGTAGATGTTTTTTTTCCTCTTTCCAACTGATGTTGTTCTTTAAGCATCAGCTTAAAGTCAAGATCCGAACGGAAAAGCGAAGATGTCTCCATCAGAATTTGGCAAAAGGTGGGTGAATATTGCGGGTATCTGATAAGTGAAAAGAGCTGGTATTTCGATAATAATTAGGCATCAGAATAGGTTAATAGGTTAATTTAGGCTTGTTTAGATTTTTAGTTATGCCAGATTAACTTGACTCATTGACTCTTTTTATTTTCGTTCCCACTTTCTTTACTTTAATTCCGTTGGTTGATCAGAAATGTCATTTCTCTGGTGGATGTGTGACACTTTTTGTTTAGGGAGTGTGTGCTTTTGTAATTTTTGTTTTATCTGAATAAGTGTGTGTGTGACTGGTCGAATGATTTGTTTTTAATTTATTTAGGTCTCGCATTAATTTCATCCACTTAACTGATATTTCAGCCACAATTAAAGACTAATGGTTTTCTTTATATTATGAACAGTATTTTGTTTATTTTTTTGTATATATGGTATTATCCATATTGTAAATTTTCATTGGAGGTTTTTATATTTAAATGTTGCTATTCTATTCCTCAACCCGATAGACACGTTGTACATATGAGGGTTATGTCTTCATAGGGACTTGAGTTATTATGGTGGTTTTATTAAGAATATTTTGCAAAAATGTAGTTTCTATAGTTTGTTTGGGTCAGTGATTGTGGCTATCCAAGTTTAAGATAAAACAGTGTATACCCGTCTTCCTCATGCCCACTTTTGGCCTTGTACCACATTTTTTGAATTTATACAAAAATAAATATTAGTCTGTTGGAGACATAACATTATGACAGATTTGGACAATTGTCCTCATGTTTGTTGCCATATTTATCACAACGTTTAGGCCGTTGTACGCTCAGTCCTTCTTCAGGTAGTTGGAATGTCGAATTGAACACTTTATTTCTGGGGATATTTTAGTTCCAATTGCCATATCTAATGAATGGCAGTTACCAGTTATCTCCTGTTAAATCACCTCTCCAAGTTCCGCACTGCCTTAACCAGGTATTGAACTCACAACTCTTTGGGTCCTGTCACTATATCTAACCAACGCCTTTATCCACTGTGCCATGTGTCCTTAAGGACATCTGTATATGAATTTCTGGGACTTATAACTTAATGTCCTCAGAAACCATTTTTACCAGTGCTCATATTGCAATTTCCTTTATTGTTATTGCTTTTTTTCTGGCACTCATTATTATTGATTCCAATATTGTATTCATTTCTATGCTAGGTCGGCTTAGGAGATTTTTTGGCCGAGGATACCTGCTGATTCCTTAAGGTTACAAATTTTCCAATGATGTTCTTTGTCTATGATTTCAACCTGATCCCGCAGAGGGCGCTGATCTCTCTTTTCTCTCCATATGTATTCAGCCACGTCTGATTTCCCAACTTGCCCCCGTGTTACTCTTTTTGGTGTCCTTTTAGTTCGACATTCCAACCACCTGAAGAAGGTCGGTCCATACAACGGCCGAAACATTGTGATAAATGTGTCAACAAAGATGAGGACAATAGTGCGAATAATGTAAATATTGTACATAATACCTCATCTCAGAAATATAGACAGATACAAATAGGAACAATTTATAACACTTTTTGTAAAGCCTATATTTTGTAAAATGTGCTGCTACTTCTTTTTAAAAAAAGTCTAATTTTATCAACAGAACGCCGAACTGTAGTGAACACGTCCCAGTCAGAAAATTACCAAGATTAAAGAAAACAAATGAAACACAGCTGTATTGAGCACGAATCAATTTTTAAAGACCCTGACGCAAACGAATGTAAGAGAGAATTACCAACAAAGAATTTCGTAGAACACTTTAGGGGCAAAAATTGTAACAGTGTCGAAAGATGACATCTCATGAGAAGAAAGATTAAAAGAAACGGGATAATAAGGAAAATGTCGAGCCAACGATAATTTGAAAATAGATAACGTCACGTAGATATGCAGATGATACCGTATTGATGGCAGACCCAAATGGAAACTACATCATTTTTCCAAACGAAGTAGTAATGTATAGCAAGTAGAAAAGATTAGTAATGAATTGTAAGAAGAGAGAATGTACGGCTGTATGTAAGAGGCAGAGGTCAAATTGCAAGCGACCGACAGAAGATGTCAAACTCAAACAATTGCTGATATGTCAGTCAACTGTTATAACAGACGACGGGGAAAGTGGCACAGAAATCCGAAGTCGCATTGGAAAAGCGAAAACATAAGAAAAGCCTATTCTTCATTCCTAAGGTAATTTATAGCATTTACTGTCATATGACACGTTAAGAAAAAAGAGGGCTAGGAGTATTTGATACTCACGGGAGATATAGGCAAGAGGGTAGCACCTAGATAACAAACTTGGGCAAATAGATGACAGAACCAGGATTTTTTAGGTTATGAACCTTAGAAAACTAACCATGGGTATATAGTAACCAGCGCAAATTTTCCTGTTTTTATTTAAAATTTTCAGTACCTGATTTTCTTACCTAAATATGTTTTTCAGTTCCTATTAATTTTAACTCAAACTATAATGTTTCAATTGCCTGCATGTAAAATATTTCAAATAAAGATTTATATTTTATTTTTATTTATTTATTTATTTATTTTTTTTTTTGATATTTTCAAAATCGGGCATGCTATACCCATGGTTAGTATTGGTGTAACTTTAATTGATGGTTAATGTTCTAGTGTTAAAAAGAGAAAGCTTACTAAAATGTAAAGGCCTTCCTTTTGTTAGTCGGTAGAAAAAATAGGCTACTGGCGAGAGTGGGAATATTCTTGGATAGACAAATTCATATTCAAAGTGTACTTTTTTTTTCTTTTTTTTTTTAAGCATTTCACAACAAGCAAGGCGGGAAGCCACTAGGACGCAAGGGGTTACAGAAGATAGGAAGATCAGATAGGAGTGATAAAAGATAGGATGAGGGTAGTAGATAGATTAGGGCAACTGGAGATGTCGATTGACATTACACTTGAATAGCTGGGGATTATAACTCACAGGGAAACAGGAGAAGGGAAGAGAGTTCCACAGGCGAGAGGTGCGAGGCATGAAGCTATTGGAGTAGAAGAGACGGCTACATTTAGGAGTTTCGACAGTGAAGGGGTGAGAGCGGGATGCCAGCCTCGTAGAGCGCTTGAACTCATGAAATCTGGGAACCAGCGAATGCAGCTCCTCGGAGCAATTTCCATGAAAGTATTTGTAGAACAGACAGAGGGAGGCGACGGTGCGTCTGTGAGAAAGTGACTGTAGACGAGACGCCAGGGCAGGGCCAACCATCTTGCATATCCGCTTCTGGAGTCTATCAAGAACCCCGAGGCAAACAGAAGGGGCGCCAGACCATATATGGCAGCAATACTCCATGCAAGGGCGAATTGTGGATTTGTATATCTGGAGGATCGACTCAGGGGAGAAAAACTTCCTAGCGCGGCTTAGGGAGCCAACTTTTCTCGCAGTGGACGAGGCAATTGACTTGGTGTATTTATTCCATCTCAGGGCAGCAGTCAACTTGAGACCGAGAAGCCGCAGAGAGTTGCTCTCGAGAAGTTGAGCGTCAGACATTCTAATTGAGGGAAGGGAAGGGTCTCTGTGGTGATTAATAGAGAGCAGTTTTGTCTTCGAAGCGTTGAAGTTGACCAGCCAATTCATGCCCCAGTTCACAGTCGATTGGAGGTCCTTTTCGAGACGCACGGCAAGGTGAGTATCTTTAGAATTGAAGGAAACGTGCGATATCTTAGAAACTAAAATCATGTTAAGCTGCAAAATGCAACAGTGTAAATCCGTAGGGGTTCTTGCAATATACTTTCGAAATGATAAGCAAAGTATTAAGAAAGATGAACACTTCTTGAGAAACCAACAATGCCAAACTCTATGGCAGTGCATACCGGAAAATCACCTTAGAAATGAAGAAGGGAAGTCAGGCAACAGATATGTCGTTCTACAAAGGGATGCTGAGATTAACGTAACCTGAGTAACGAAGACGTTTTAAGAAAGATGAAGAGAAAATACCTTGAGATTAAAAATCAGTAAGAGACAGTTGACACCTTAGAGATGAAGAAGGCACTTCAGGCAACAGAAATGTCGTTCTACAAAAGGATGCTGAGATTACCGTCAGCTGAATAACAAGGACGTTTTAAGAAAAATGGAGACAAAATACCCTGAGTTTCAGAATCAGAAAGAGACAGTTAACACCTTAGAGATGAAGGAACTTCATTTCTTGCTTGCATGATGAGGAAGGAAAGCTAAAAATATTTGACATTCGAGGGCATACAGGATGCAAGAGGGACAAAATGAAATTATAAACTAGTGTGAGGTATAATGGTCGCCAAAGTCTCGAATGGATATCGCACTCAGAAGTATGCCCTTACAATCAGAAAGTGAAATCATAAATACCTAGTATACTTCAAGACGAATCTAGAGGTATTAACACTTTGAGGGCAGACAAAAGGCAAGAGAATGAGGGGAAAACTGTAAAGAACGTATTCGAAGATTTAAAAGTGAATGAAGACTAAAAAGGAGAACGAATACTGACAAAAGCTTTAGCAAGTTACTTACAGTGCTGTTCGATAAAAGTGACTCACCTGATATTTTTATTACTAAATGTTCTCTTCTCCGATGAAACGAAAGTTGAGATATATACAAAGGATAAGCTATCTAAAACCCGAAGAAGAAGCTTTCAAAACTCTTTGAATTTAGCAGTATCTACTGTCAAGTTCAGTATAATGTTCTAAGGATGCTTTTCTTTTTATGGAACTGGTTTCTTAAAACCTATTAAAAAGACCCTCAGGAGCGAGCAGTACAAGAGAATTTTAGAGTTTCTCTGCTCACTTCTGCTGAATCGACCCCACCAAGCTCATTTTTATGCAGGATAATGCTCCCTGTCATGAATCCAAATTGATGAAGGAATACTTTGATGAGAAGCAGATGAGTGGTATGACATGACCGCCCATATCTCCTGACTTCAGAAAGCAGTTGAGCAACAAAGAGGATTTGATTGTGAATTTCATATCCGAATGGAATTCAATGCTTGGAGATTAAATTTGCCAGAACCTAATCAAGACAACGCCAAAAATAGTTGAAATAGTTATTCAAAATAATGGAGGACCCATAGATAATTAAATATTTCAAACTATATTACCTATTATAAATAAATTATACCTCTATTATTCTTTATTTAAAGCTGTTTGGTTATGTTTCTATTGATTACTAATCGCAGGAAATAAGTGAGTCATTTTTTTTCCTAAATCTCATTTATATCCAAATTTATAATAATCAATAGAATACCTTAGGGTGAGTAACTTTTTTACTAGGCGGTCGGGAAGGGGCCTTTATATTAGAAAGATAAAAAATTAGTTTGACCCCAAAAACTATAGGCGAAAGAATTTTTAAGTAAAAAAATTCAGTGAGTCACTTTTATCGATCATTAATTTAGATCATCAAAATATTGGAAATTTTGGAGAGCCATGATCACTCACGTTCTGAAAGAAATCGAACATAAAAGGAAAATTAAGTGTAAAAAGTGTACTTGTTCAATGACTGAACTTATTGCAGGAAGAAGTAGAATCAACGGGACGGGTTCAAATTCGGTATTATTTATTATTTTCACTTTTTAATTAATACACATGGGAAAGGTACGAATCCATATCATAACCACCCAGATATGGCTTAAATAACAGGGAAGACTTGGTTTTAGCCTTTATTAGCAACCAATTTTGGAGAAGGAAATCTTTGAATTCAAAACCAGACTTTCCTCGTAATCACTACTCTAATCAGTACAAAAAGAGTTATTTCATTAGTTTATTCGTTCTTTACAGGTAATTTAACAGGTTCTTTTGCAGGTAATTTAACGACAGAAAATATTTACGGATTGTATAGTTTTTATGGAGACTATAATGATTTCTTGATACAAGTCATACGAACTAAACAATATCAATGGATTCATGCCTGTCCAAAAGGTAAAACGAAACTTAAACTTTACATCAGAAAGAGATAGTTGAAATTTCTTGGACATATAATGAGGAAAGAGGGTTTGCAAAATCTGATACTGACAGGTCGGATTAAAGGCAAGGGGGAAAGTGGAAAACAACGCATAACCTTAGCGACCTTGAGTAAATGGATGACGGAACAGTGTTTAGACGAAATAACGAAAAGACGGAAATTACTACAAGCTCTACTAAAGGATGAGAAATTATGGAGAGCCATAATCGCCCCCGTCTTGCGGGGAGACGTCAAATAAAGAAGTGGGGTATTTGCGAGTAAGTGAATATAACGAACCCTACTGGGATTGGAACTCGATTCTCCAATTTCCATTTCTTTAACCTTATTCATTACACCACCTGCACACTCACAAACAATCAAGCAACTGGCAAGGCTCGAACTTGATTAACTTCGGACATGTTCATATAATCATAAACTAACTAGTTGTTCTACTCGCTATTGCTACATCTAGTGTTGTCAGGCTGTGGAAGGTATATTTTTTTTATTTACACATGGTTCTTTAAACAGGGTAAGATGTTTAGCCTTGTCTCTTGTTTACGATGGGATTACCGCTTCGTTCTAAAGCCTTCCTCAACTGCATACTTTTAACGTCTTCGCCTTTTTTATTTACTAATTATTTTCTCCTCCGCAATAGGAGTGGATAGGTTTGCCTATCGCCCTGTTCATACTCCTTCCTATTTTTTTCATCATGAGTAGTCGTTTATCCCTTGTTTCCTATATAGGATTGGATTTTTGATTCCTTTTGAAATCTTTTCATTCTCTTTCACTCCGAATATTTTTTGCGCATTAGTGGCACTATAACCTTCATTAAGGTGAATTGATAAAAATAAAAAAAAAACAATGAAAACCAAAAAAACAAAAACTTCGCATTTCTGTATCACTTTTTCTCTCGTCTGTTATAATACGGGGAATTTCTAAGGTACTACGCTAGTTGGCTGATTTAGTTTAGTGGCATATCAAAACCTCTATGGGTTATTTAATGCCGATATATAATATAATTATATATATATATATATATATATATATATATATATATACTCTATTACTGGTAATTTTACTATAAAAATTATTTTATACTTTAGTGTAGTATTAATTGTAATTTTGCTATAAAAATATCGATCAATTTCACTATAAAAAACGCATTGTTGGCTAATATAATAGAAAAATTCTACCGTTGATTTTTACTTGAAGATTCACTATTTGCCAATATCTGGGACCCAAACAGGTGCTACCACCCCGTAAGATGTTTGACCTAGGAACAACAATAATTAATAGGTAGTTCCATGGTCTTTAAAACTTCCAGTCTCCTGATCAAAGACCTTACTGTCATACGAAGGACTTTTTGGCAGGAATGGGCTGAAGACAAGGAATACGAGGAGGAAAAAAGTGGTGGAAAATTAGAAAAGATTCCCTATATCTCTGTTCTTTATGTAAAAACTTTCCTTTTTTTTTTCATTCATCTAATGTACTGCTTTGATAAGCCATGTTTAGTCCATGATTGATTTTAGCTACTCCGTTTAGTTATCAATCTACATATCATCTTTGGTTATTACATATTCAAATCTTTATCCAGAAATCAATAAAAGCTTAATCAAATCCCGGCTCACATAGACTGACTGCTATCTGCATGGACCTGATATTTTTTCAGAAATCGTTAATACGGAAATCAAATTACAGTTAACGTTCGCTATTTTTTTTTCCCCGATTTGGTTTATAGATTTCATATCCTCAAAAATAATATGGAGGAATCGGTAAGACAATAATCAAATATTTGCTGCCTTTTACCTCTTCGGATTTCTCTGAGCCAGGATTCTAGATTCTACCAATTTAAAAATAATATTCCCGAATCGATAACAGAACATGCAGATATCTGCTATATTCTATGACTTACACTCTCTTTTGGCAGGAAGTCCTATATACATCTTTAATGGGTGCCTTCAAGGTATAAATGTTTATGCCTTTCCACAACTTCTTGCCTTTTTGTAGATCAAAGTAATGTTTGTTACTTTACTATCCTCTCCAGTACTCCGATTAATAGTGTTTATTTTTCATATTCTCTAAAACTCATGAGTCCCTAACGTCTTTATCTGGTAATGATGAAATGCTTAAAAAAATAAAATAAAATAAAAAATCCACCAACAAATTCAATTCGCAGGTGCAAAGCTATTCATCTTGTTCTGTGCGATATCCGTTCGGTGGGCGTAGCTCTCCACGCCTTCCAACATTTCTTAGGTCTAACAAATGTTCATTACTTTAAAATCGCTCCCAGTCCATATTCTTCTGTCTACAGCTGCTCAACAGTTTTAGAATCATTCTCTTGGAATGTTCCTATTTTTTATACTTTGCATAGTTTTTGGAATGCGTATTTTTTATATTTCCACCTGGTTCTTTAAACAGAGATAGATGTTTATCCTTTGTTTCTTGTTTGCGATGGGATTTCGGGTTCGTTCTAAAGCCTTCTTCAACTGCATACTTTTAACGTCTTCGCCCCTTTTGTTTACTAATTATTTTCTCCTCCTCAATAGGAGTGGATAGGTTTGCCTATCGCCCTGTTCATACTCCTTCCTAGTTTTTTTTATCAAGAGTAGTGGTTTATCCCTTGTTTCCTATTTAGGATTGGGTTTTTGATTCCTTTTAAAATCTTTTCATTCTCTTTCACTCCGAATAGTGCTTTACGCCTTAGTGGCACTATAACCTTCATTAAGGTGAATTGATAAAAAAAAGCAAACAACAAAAAACAAACAAAATACATCGCATTTCTGTATCACTTTTTCTATCGTCTGTTATAATACGGGGAATTTCTAAGGTACTAAACTAGTTGGCTGATTTAGTTTAGTGGCATATCAAAACCTCTATGTTTTATTTAATGCCGAAATATAAATATATTTACGTAATTGTATGCTTTCAACTACTGACATAATGTTAAATATTCAGGGAAAACCTCTATTTATAGTTTGTAGATCTTGAAAAATATTGTTGGTAATTTTTTAATGTATTTTTAATGAAATTCCCTAAAATGTATATTTGGTTGTTTTTTTTTTAAATAAAAAAAATTTCTTACTGGTAATTTTAGTATAAAAATATATTTTATACTTTAGTATTGATTATAATTTTGCTATAAAAATGTCGATCAATTTCACTATAAATAACGCATTGTTGGCTATTATACTATACAAATGTACTGTTAATTCTTGCTTGGGGATTCGCTATTTGCCAATACCTGGGACCCTAACAGCTGCTACTACCCCGGAACATGATGAACCAGGAAACAACAATAATTAATAAGTAGTTTCATGGTCTTTAAAACTTCCAGTCTCCCGATCAAAGACCTTGCTGTCATACCAAGGACGTTTTGGCAGGAATGGGAAAAAGACAAGGAAGACGAGGAGGAAAAAAGCGGTGGAAAAGTAGAAGAAAAGATTCCCTATGTTGCTGTTAGTTATATAAAAATTTTCCAATTTTTGGAAATTTGGAAAACTTGGTTATTTATTGCCGAAATATAAATATATTGTACGTAATTTTATGCTTTCAACTACTGATATAATGTTATATATTCAGGGAAAACATTTTTTGTTTTTTAGATATATAGTTTGTAGATCTTGAGAAATATTGTTGGAAATTTTTAATGTATTTTTACACCTAGTGTTGTCAAGCTGTGAAAGGTATATTTTTTATATTTCCACCTGGTTCTTTAAACAGGGATAGATATATATCCGTTGTCTCTTGTTTACGATTCGATTTCCGGTTCGTTTTAAAGCCTTCCTCAACTGCATACTTTTAACGTCTTCGCCTTTTTAATTTACTAATTATTTTCTCCTTCTCAAAAGGAGTGGATAGGTTTGCATCTCGCCCTGTTCATATTCCTTCCTAGTTTTTTTTTTTTCAACAGGAGTAGTGGTTTATCCCTTGTTTCCTATTTAGGATTGGGTTTCCGGTTCCTGTTAAAAACTTTTCATTCTCTTTCACTCCTTGATTAAGGCGAATTAATAAAAAGAAGCAAAAAAGAAACTTCGTATTTCTGTATCATTTTTTCTTCTCTGTTATAATACGTCCCACATAATGAAATATATGTGTTTGCTTGATTTCTACACCTGCAATTTTTACCTCGCATATTTGCCTGTATCTCTTGCTAATAAACATATATTTTATTTTTTATTTTTTACAGTTGATGGTTTGTCCTTTCTTCCCGAATTCTTTTACTCTAGTATCGGTAACTTTTGTCTCGTTTTCATTGGTTCAATAATTTTCTTCCATTTCTTCTAATTACACTGGCCTTCCTTTGACGCTGTGGCTAATGGTTCCCTAAAGGTGTTCCATTTGGAATTACTGACTTCTAAGTTTCTATATTTATTATTAACTACATTTCCATCTGTTTGCTTAAAAATTGATTCGTTCTCGACTCAGTTGCTTTGCATTTGTTTTATTTAATTTCGTCAATTTTCTTCTTGGTTTGCAATATGATTAGAAAGAGAATAGTCTTATCTTAAAAGTACATAGCAGCGCATTCAACAAACAATATCCGTTGTTTTATTTTTTGTTTTTTTGTTCGGTATTAACTTCCGGTTTCATGTTTGTTTAAAAATTTAACCCAGAGCAAGGCGGTGAAGACACGAAGACGCAGTGTGTTACTGGGGGAATCAAAGCGCAATAAATGTATTGAGCAAAAAAGAAAACAAAATAACATGATTCAGGGAAACATTCTCTTGAAAAATTTAGACTGTTCTTAAAATTACATAAAAGCGAACGTTACATGGCCTTTACAAAGAAGAGCTTCATCATGTTCAGCCTTAGATTTAGTATGACACTTAAAGAAAAAAACATTTCACCTCTAAGGCTTCTAATAATACACGAAGATGTAAGATGTTACTGACAATGAAAGCAAAAATCGTGAGAATATATTACTAAGGAGAAATAACATTAAACGAATTTGGTTCAACAAGATGACGATTGGCTTTGCATTTCATTCTTTTACGGTGGAGTAATGGATAGAGGTTCGGATTGAGGAATCAGAGATCCCAGTTCGTATGCCAATTGCATTCATTTACATGCTAATAACCTTCGGAAAGGTATGAATCCTCTTCTTCTAAAAACTATGGGTAAATAGCAGGACGAACCGGATTGCCATCCAAGAAAGAAATAACAACCTACTGCGGGAAAAAATATCTCCCTCGTCAGTCATGTATCGAAAGATACATGATCACCTATGAGTGTATCACGCATGGCACTTAACAAACTGATTAAACGGGAAAAGAGTTCCAAATCCTAGATATGTGATTAAAGATGATATTAGATAGATGTTGATGGCTATATCTATAGAAATCAAAGAGTAAAATGATGAAACCTACCTGCCAATCAATTGATAATTCGGGTTCCCTAATGTCTTTTAAGACCGACTTTATGTGAAGTGATAAATAAGAAAATAAAAATTGCGCAGAAAAAAAAAACGGAGATCGGTTGCGTATACGAAGAAAGATTATGCCGAATTAAGGTGTCGAATAAAGATAAATTAATTTTATTATTTTTAAATTCTGATAACTCTACGTACATAGGACACAATGTAAAAGGGCGAAAGCCCAAAACCCCTTCCCAGGAGAGAGACTAAAGTCGAAGGGTTTTTAATATTGGCAGTTTTTTCCTTGTTTTACAGATGAATGAAAATCGACCCTTCCAGTTTGACTTCTTGTCGATAAAATCAGTCATTTCTTAAAAATAGAAAGCAGTGTATTCAATAAACTTTATCCTATTCTTGATTTAGAAATAACCTACCTTTTTCGACCATAAGAACGCGTTTGATATATTTCTGCAATTTTCTTTTTGTTTTTCCGAACACAGTTACGATTTTTCCCACCATTACAACATGATATGACTTATTGATAAGCACATTCTTGAATAGGCGTATCCTTATCTTACGCAATATTTTGTTTATTTTTGTGTATTTTTCAATTCATTTTCGATCCATATACAGTTGGCATATTCACAATATATGCATTGGATTATTCTAATAACTTTTTTGAATAACACATATTATATATATGTCTATATCTCTGAGATGAGGTATTATGATTACTTACATTATTTGCATTATCCGGGTTTTATCACCATGTTCATTTCCATATTCACGACGTTGGTTATATCCAGTGACTAGTTCAGTTCAATACAAGGCCACATCAGTGGTGAACCAAACTTGGACAGATGAGTTAAAGAGAAATAACGGAGACATCCGGAAGAGGCATTTCAAGTGGAAATAGAACAATCTACTCCCAGTAGAAGAAATAAAGTGTTCGGTACGCAATTTCAATCACCTGAAGAAAGCCAATGTCTGAAACGTTGTGAATATAACAATATAGATTAGGATAACAGCCCGAATAATGTAAGTAACATATTATATAGTTACATAGAAATTTGTGTTGTATTTTACATTTGTTTTGCTTGTATAATCTATTTTGAATACGGTACCAATGAAGTCGCTTTGACAACGGCATATGTCCCCTCATCCGAATTCTAGATTCTTACCTAGTAAAAAATTATATATAAAATATAAATATATATATATATATATATATATATATATATATATATATATATATATTAGTGGTAAATATACATACATATGCAAAATATAGAAATACCCATACATGTACATTTTTTGAATAAAAATTCCAAGAGGAAGAATCCAGGTAAAACTCAATGTCCAGAACAGAGTAAGGATATAATAAAAAGGCTTAAACATTAATATTCCATGGTCATAATTTATTCCATTGGAATCGTAAATACGATCCAATTCATCAGACCTACAAATTCAAAAAGAAAACAGAAAAAACAACTCCGGAAATAAAAACAGAATTTACAGAGAGTGTAAGTATGAGGAGGAGGGAGATTAAACCTTAACAGAGAGAATTTTAGTAGAGGTGGGTGGAAGGGGTTTAAGTAAGAGAAAAATGAATGTTGTCGAATGTCTAATGCATAAAGATACATTTCTTGGTGACATACACACACTATAGACAATCTAATGTTAGAATAAGCGGGAGGGAAAGACGAGGTGGGGGAGAGAGATGGGACGACCGAAAGTAAAATTGCGTTTACTTAAAGGGCCGCTTTGTAATTGAGAAAATTTGACAAATTTAATATCGACTACAGGTTAGAAATCAAATATAAACATATAAAAATAAATATAACGATTATCTAATCCAGCAAGGACCTATATTTCTATGTTCAAAAACACATGAGTTCCATTACTGTATTTAAATACAGACATATACAATAACATATACACGTATATACATACACATAGGCGTGTACCCACATACACACATACATATACCCATGTACACACATATAAAAATATAAAAATATATTCACATATCCACACATATTCATGAAGGAAATAACATCATATGTCCTCGATAAATACCATGCCAACCTTTGGAAAGACTCGGCGGAGACGAATAAATGGTTCCGAAAGATCCCTAACAAGAGTAGAGCTCCTTTCATCCAATTTGAGATCTTGGATTTTTACACTTCTATTTCGGAGAAACTATTAATTTATAGCCTTAATTTCGCCAAAGGTTATACTGAAATAACGGATAATGATCTGGACATTATTTTATCGTCAAGAAGATCAATACTTACATAAAATGACGCTACTTGGGGGAAGAAGAATAATGGTAGTTTCGATGTACCTATGGGAGTCTTTGATTCTGCCCAAATTGCATATCTGGTGGGCATATATATTCTTGACATCTTGAGTAGAGTAGTTAACCTTAACCAAGTTGGAATTTATAGAGATGAC